>PVHP010001856.1:0-99213 GCA_004024765.1 Zapus hudsonius | reverse complement strand
CTGGATAACCTCCTCCATGGGTCGTCTGGATCAGTCCTTGTGACAGGGGACCATGGAGAGCCTAGTATTCAGCCAGGTTCTCCTGTCCGTACCTCTGGACATTCTCCCCCACCATGGCTCTCACAATCTTTCCGCCCCCTCTTCCGCAAAGTTCCCTGAGTCGTGGTGGATGAGTATTAAGGCTGCTTTAAGGTTGGGAGCTTAGGGGTCTTTGTGTCGAAAATCGTTGGTTTCTGTTCCACTGGCTAATCCTGTGTTGATTTAATGGCTGTGGCTGTGGGCCCCTTGTTCATCTCGTCATTCTCTGCGGAGTTCCATTTGGATCCTTCACGATATGACTGTGGTGGCTCCCCTCTTGCCAGAATCTCAGGTATCGGCCTATGGTCGGTTGGTAGGGTTAGATGGGCCCCAGCTCTCTCGCTGCATCCTGAAAAATACAAACACAATCTCCATCGGAGAGTGAGATCAGTGTAGGTTAACAAATATACACAATTCTGGACTACCTAGATTCTATTTTTAGTAGTCTCCCAGTCACTCGCTTCCATAGTGCATCTTGTTTTGGGAGATTATGGCGTCTTTTGAGTTATCCAGGTCTATTTTTTTTAACATTCAGTTAAAGCAGATTTGGCTGGAATAATCTGGGAAGGAAAAGGCAGGTTGTTAATTAAGTTTTCTGCTTTAGTAACCAAGGATAACTAGAATACATATGTTACTCTTATTGTTTAAAATACATGAGCATGCATTCCTCCCTTAGGAGCCAAAATATTATTAAAAAATGAATTTGAATTTTATGTAAAGTGATAGCATGGGACAAAATGATCTCTGAGTCTTGCCCTATTGAGTTTTTCACATCAATAAATAACCTAACAGGAGACAGCAACCCAAGCACATACTTCACAATAACATATTAGCAATAGCATGTTCACGGAAAGTTTATTTTAAAAGATCGTCTTAATACTTTCTCTGTAGCTATGATGATGATGTGGTGAGAAAAGGCTCCGATGTGGTTCAGTCGCCACATGGCAGGGAAGAAGAATCAAAGAACGCCAGGTTTGCCAGGACACCAGGAAATGCCATTTGAAAACAGCCCACATTAGAAGTAATTTCTTCTCAGGCTTCTGCTTTGACGATCAACGGAAAGCATTGCTGTGACTTCAAACCGACAGAGTGGAGCCCTTTAATCTGCAATTATCTGATTAGTAGGAATGTGAAACCCAAGAGGAAGGTAATTAACCCTTGTATTTTATTTCCAGCTTACTCTTACAATGAGGGCAGTCTTCTCCAGCTGTTACCTTCATCTCAAGAAACACAGCCAACAGGTGCCTGAGGGCCGTGGATGTCCTGGGAGCATTGACTTTGAAAGGAATGGGGAAGGTGTGGGAGAAGATTTGGAACTGATCCTTGCTAATTATGCACTTAATGTTGGGTGTTTAAAGTCCTCCGTTTCTTGGACACTGGGTTCATAAAAGAGATGGAGAGAGAGCTCTATGAGCTCAGAGGTGCTATGTGCGTCCTGTCAGAGCGAGCAGGGTCATCAGCAGAGAGGGCTGGGGGCCTACTCATTGTTTGAAATAGAGAGGAAAGCTGAAAGTCAGCTCCCAGATAAATTGTAAAATGAGCCAGCTATCCATTTAAAGATTTGCAAGTGAATCTCTACATTCAGGGTGCTCTGGGGACATTTAGCAGCAATTAAGTACGACTCTTTTCAACGTTCAGGCGAGGAAACCTACTTGTAGAGATGTCACATAAGTAGTGATAGGTGATAAGGGACAAGTTCTAGCACTCCTGATGTCTCTTCCCGTGCTCCTGATTCTGGTGTGATATTAAACACTAGCAGGAATGCCAGGATCTAATTAATGACAGAAGTGCAAACAAAGTGTGTTCACGTTTATATTTAGTAATGTTGGGATCTCAAGGACTAGATGTGACCTCCCAGCAAGAATGAAAAGAAAACCAGACACAATAAATAAAGCAGGTGTTTTTTAAGGACTAGAAGTGGCCTATGGAGACTTACAGTTTCAAGGTGTCACGGTCAGCTTCTAGTTGCTGTGCAGAAAGAACCCAAGCGAAAGCGGCTTGTGGAGGAATGGGTTTATTTGGCTTTCGGACTCGAGGGGAGACTCCATCCTGGAAGGGAGAACGATGGCATGAGCAGAGGGGTGGACATCACCTCGGCCACAACACTACAAACAGCAGCAGGAAGGTGTGCCAAACACTGGCAAGGGGAAGGTGGTTTATAACCCCATAAACCCGCCCCCAACAACACAGCTTCATTGATGTTGTAAAGTCCAAACTGCCATCAGCTGAGGATCGATTACCCAGAACACATTCATTTGTTTGTGGGGGACACCTGGGTCAAACCATGACACATGTCATGATGGGGAAAGCATGGCAACTGGCTTGCATCTTCATATATCAACAGTAAGGCAAGAGGGCAGTTGGAAGAGCTAGCTCTGGACACACTGTGGGCTGAACCCATAAACTGTGAGGCCCATCCCCACTGGTCCTCCTCCCCTAGCATGGCTCCACCTCCCCAAGGCTCCACCAGCTAGAGGCTAGGAAATACAAACACAAACAGGTGAGGCCATGATGCTTGAATTTTACATTCAAGCCATAGCAACATTAAACAATTGGGGTCTGGGGAGATCATTTGGCCACTTACATGCTTACCTCACAAATAGGAGAACTGAGTTCAATCCCTGGTAACAGAGTAAACAGGTAAAAGAGTCATGGTGGCACACATCTATAACCCCAGCACTAGGGCCTGGGGCTTGCTAGCTAGCTAACTGGTGAGCTCCAGGCCAACAAGAAAACCCTGTCTCAAAAAGAGGTTGATGCGTTCCTGAGGAATAACATCACCTGGGGTTGTCTTCACACATGTGCGCACACCTGCCACACAAATGTGAACACACACACACACACACACACACACACACACGTGCAGTCAAAAGAGATCCTATAGAAGGCAGTACAGGATTGCAGAGCTCAAGGGAAGATAAACACTTTAAGTCCTTCTTCCTTGAGAGTGAAAGGACCCAAAATTGAGCACAGAGAAAACAGACCTCCATCAGTCTACATGGGGTAACTTGCTTGATGTTATGCTGCATATGTGTAAAGTGAACCTCCAAAGTCCAGGTAAAGAAGGAACAGAGAGTCAGCTGAGCGCAAAGCTTGCAGTTCGTAGATAGCACAGCACTGAGAACCCAGTTCCACTGCCCATCTAGGTTCTGCTCCATTTAGTTTTATTTTTTTAATCTTCATAATTTTTCTGCTTCTGTTTGAGTTGGAGCCATTCATATGAAAGTGCATTCAAGTTGCTAAATTCTTTCCTCAACTTGACTGACTCTACTAAAGAAATCAGAATATTTCTTCATCACTATTACTCTATTGGCCAGTTCTAAAATTTTCACTTGCCTATACTAATTTCCATTTGTTTACCAACATTTCTTAGCTCTTCATTCATACATATTTCTCTCCTTTCAACTGGCTTGTTTAGTGAATTAATCATTTTAACATCTGTGCCCCTTCACTTTTGTCTCTTGATAATGATTTGATAAGACTTATTTCTGTGTGTGGCTTCTGTCTTTTTAGTTGAATTCAAAGTGTTTGGTAGGATATAGAAACCAAGGAAATGTCACTTAGACCAAGGCAATGATGTGCCTCAAATTTCTTCAGCCACGTTTTGATAATAGAGTAAAAGATGGAGTGGGTGAATATTCTCATCAGTCTTGAAATGCCATTATCAGCTCTTTGATACTCTGGGAAGCTTTGCCAGGGAAGAGGCATGCTTTGTCCATTTTCTGTGGCCAGAATGCCATGGATGGCTATCGGGGGATGTTCTGGCTCTGTTTTCTGGCTCAATTTGAGCTTTAACCAGCTGTTGGCTGTTCAGATCTTGGGCATGGGAGCATTCTCAGCAACATTCACCTTTCTACAATCAAGGTTCAGGGCATTTCCATGACCAGAAAGATCTCTCTTGATGCCTTTAAAAAAGTTTTATTTGTTTATTTGCAAAGGAAGAGAGAGAGAGAGAGAGAGAGAGAGAGAGAGAGAGAGAGAGAGAGAGAGAGAGAGAGAGAGAGAGAATATTAATAGGTAAATCAGGGCCTCCAGCAACTACAGATGAACTCCAGATGCATTCACCACTTTGTGCATCTGACTTTATGTGGGTGCTGGGGAGCCAATCCCAGGCCATCAGGCTTTGCAAGCAAACACCTTTAACTGTTGAACCCTCTTCCCAGACATCCTGTTTCCTTTTTATAGCCACACGAACTTCTTTCCCATACCTATCTCCAATTGTTAACTTCTGACAACCAATAATATGTTCTATAAAAAGGAACTTGGGATTAGCTCAATGGTAGAATGCATCCTTAACATAAATCAGAACCTGGGTTTGATCACTGGTATCATCTAAAAACCAAAAAAACAAAAAAAAACTCCTTTAGTATATAATATTTTCTAAAGTCTGTTTTTTCAGTAAAATTTTGTTAATGTTGTACTCCACAATATGAATTTGCTTACCTTTTAAACACAGGAAGACATCTAGATCATATATATCTGTGATCTACCAGGTTCAAAGTGATAGCATTCAATAGAAGATGAGAAGAAACTTCAGAGATACAGCCAATAAAACTCGCTGAAGTATTAGTTGTTGGAGCTGAGGGAAGCCATTAGCAATTATTAGTTTCCGGGCCATCTGGGAGCTGTCTTGAGTTGTGGAGATGCTCTGCCTCCTACTGATCTGCAAAGATTAGGGGGAAGTAGTGGAAAATAGCAGAATTTTTTAACAGAT
Organism: Zapus hudsonius; assembly: GCA_004024765.1. Classification (NCBI taxonomy): domain Eukaryota; kingdom Metazoa; phylum Chordata; class Mammalia; order Rodentia; family Dipodidae; genus Zapus; species Zapus hudsonius. The sequence continues at coordinate 94,421 of PVHP010001856.1, read as the reverse complement.
AAATTTTATTGCAATAAATCTCACCAATAGCAAATGGCCGGCATATAGCTACATGATAAATCCAATGATTATAAATTGTTTCCACTACTTACTGGGCCAATGAAAAAGACATAATTCAGAGCTGGTGGGTGTGTGTGCCATAACATCAGAATGAAGGTCTTCAGATCTTGTTTCCAAATGGAAAAGAGGGACTTGAAGGAAAGCTCCATGATGGCAAGGGGAAAGGATGGCATGAGCAGAGGCTGGGCATCATCTCCTGGCCAATCAGACAGACAGCAGCAACAGGAGAGTGTGCCCCCAAAATTGTTTATAAAAACTATATCTTATTTTATTTATATAAAAACATTAGGTGTTGCTTATATGTCAAAAAGTGTTCTTTCACTTTAAGCTTACTGGTTGATTTATTGTCTCCTTTTCCATAAGGTTCCCCTGCCCCCTTGCATGGTTGGTGTTCCGTCTCAGATGGCTCTCAGTATACCTTACCTTCCTAAATACTTTCCTGAGCACTGTTCTAACTTGGTCATTCACTTATTTTCCATTGGCCTTTTGTAGTCTGTGTAGCATTACCACTGACAGATATTATCTCGTTTGTTTTTCATGTGTGGTATTATAAGAGAAACTAGCACAAGACCTCAAGCTGTGTTTGACAGCTGGTAGGGGTCCAGGGTAAATATTTATGCAGGATTAAAACCGTTGGAAGCACAAGCCAGTAGACATTAGAGCAGAAGGTCAATAGGTAGCAAAGATTATAATGCCTACATGATACATGAGTGAGGATGGACAATCATGTATGCAGATATTTAGCAGTGTTTGGCACACAGTAGGCTCTCTAGAATGGAAGCCAAAGTGAGTATTTTCACTAAAATATGCTAACTTTTCTTTCTCAGCAGCCTTTACAGTCTTTGGTTGGAAAATTACAATAATAAACTTAACCTCTGTTTATTTGATTCAATCCAAATGTGCTCGGTTTTTAAAGTTCAGACTCAAAAACTTAGGTGTATTCTAACAGATATCAAAAATATCAACTCAATCTAGGTGTAGTGGTGCACACGTTTTATTCCAGCACTTGGGAGGTGGAGGTAGGAGGATTGCTGTGAGTTCAAGTCCAGTCGGAGACTACATAGTGAATAAGCAAGTCAAAAATTTTTCACATTGTAAGCAGTAACCTAAACCTAACATCTAACTAAATATACTAAATATACACCAATCATTTCTGAAACAGAAAAGAGTTCCTCTACATAAGGTACTCTGAGATCCTCCCAATAAACCCTAGTTGTCAATCCCTGGGCTGTGTCCCTTCCCTATTCCATTCATTTCTGGATGTTAGTTGTTGGTAAGCACATTTCAATTGGTTCACAAAGCAATATTGTGCTAAATGGGTTAGTGATTTACAGGGTGCTCAAAAGAAATGAACTGGGTGATTTTGAATACTGAGCAGATTTCGAGCTCGGCTGTGCAGGGCTAACAGTTTGTTAGGACCCTGGTCTTCTGTTTCATTGTAATTGGGTTTTGTTTGCAAGCTTTCTGAATGGCTTCATGCAAATGTCAGTCTTTCAGACACAAGTTGTAATACTGGGGCCATCTTTGACTTTTTGCTTTGATCCATCCTTCCTTACTCCCCACCACCAGAACCTCTCAGGCTGCTAATGGTTCCCATGGAGATGGAGGGCCCATGGTTAAAGCATTTGGAGAAAATCATAGTCTCTCGGACCCAGAAAAATAGAGCTCCTTACAGGCAGGAGAATCTCTGGAGATTACATCTTGAATTCTGGAGGGTCAGATTTTTAAATATGAATACAATTTTGTGAATGGAGATTTAACCTGCAATAAATTCCGAAATATGTGCCTGTCACCTCTTTCCTCCATCCCAGGGACAGTCTTCTCTATAGAGCAAGGGAACTCGCCTTCATAAACAGCCCTGTGTGGTAGAAGTGGGGGCTTCTGTCCCAAGGAAGCAATTGTCCGCATTGTTTGGAGAGAGAAGCTGAGGAGGAAACGGTGTAGAAACCATTACTTTCGATGAAGCATTTTCATATAACATTTGTATTATACATTTGTGATTTCGGAAATGCCCGTCTTTCTGTCTTAGACCAAACTCGATTCTTTCCCTGCCCAAGTCACAAAGCATAACTTCTCAAGACAGAAAGAAGCAAATTTACAGAGAACAATGGGATGATCTTAAACGATCGTGGTGGTTTAAGCAATAGCCTAGGGAAAGTCAACGTCATCTGAGGAACAAGCTTACAGGCAGCACTAGAGAAGCCTAAGTCCCAGGTCCAAGGAACTTCTCAGTGAAAACTACGGTGCCGGAGTGAAGAGCTACAGAGCCTGTCTAGGCTGCAATCTCCACTCGCCCTGCACGTACCGTCCACTGGGTGCTTGCTTCTTGTTGGTTCAGGGGATTCTGCTTCCCTTCAAATTCCCTAGCATGACTTCTCAATGGAATAAGCTTCAAGAAGCCAGCGTGTTACTAAACGGAAACTGACTAGATGTCAAAAAACACTGCTGTCTGGAGTTTTATTTCCAGTCACTCGTTTGCATGTGCGCGTTAAGTAGGTTACAAAAGAATTTGAATTCTCGTTAGTCAGCTTTTCATCATTGTGACAAAATGCCTGAGATAAAATACTTACAGGAACCCCTTTTCCCCATGGTTCCAGAGGCTTCAGCACATGGCTGTCTGTTATTGTTGTTTCCTGACAGGGTGAGAGGACACTGTGGCGGAGACAGCGTGGTTCTCTGAGAGACGGTGCACAGCCACTCATCTCTTTGCAGGAAGCACAGAGAGAGGTAAGAAGAGGCCGGGCCCAAAGTCCCCTCCAACTAGGACATATCCAAAAGTTTCTACCACCGTCCCGTAGTTAGCCTCAGCTGGGAACTGAGCTCTCACACGTGAGTGTTGAGGGGTACATTTAACATTCAAAAAACCATAAAAGAAAAGTCATATCTTTATTTAACTTTTTATTGACCACTTCTGTACATATGGACCATGATTAAAATACTCTTCCACAACTCTGTCTTCACCGTTCTGAAAATCCATCTATTAAATCCCTTCTATTTTCCAATTAGTCTTTCTTGTATTTTTAAATATTTTTATTTATTTGAAAGAGAGAAAATGAAAATGAGGAAGAAAGAATGAGAGAGAATAAATGGACACACCAGGGCCTCCTGACACTGCAAATGACCTCCAGACACATGCACCACTTTGTGCATCTGGCTTTATGTGGGTGCTGGGGAACTGAACTCAGGCCATCAGGCTTTGCAAGCAAGCACTTGAATTGCTGAGCCATCTCTGCAGCCTCTCTTTTGTACTTTGAGGTCATCGTTATTTTTTCTTCCTGTTTTGCAGGTCTTGTATAGATAGCATGGGTCAGGCATACCAGGACCACTCTGAGTGGTGTTATGAAGAACTCCTTCCCTTTCTTTGACTCTTGTATTCTTTCCACTTCCTCTTCCACAATGGTCCCTGAGTTTTGGAGGCTGTGATAGCTATGTCTCCCTTAGTGCTAACACTCCACTGTCATGGCTTCTCAGCACTTTGGTGAGCTTTGAGTCTCTTCGGTGGTCACTGCCATCTGAAAGAAGAGGGAGAAACCTTATTTCAGTCCTGTTCATAACCAAGAAGTGGGGGCCTTATTGGTTCATTATCAGTTTATTTGTTGTTGTTGTTATGGTGATGGTGGTGGTTTTTCTCTCTTTTATGGTCAAATTTTATGTAATTCAGTAGAGACAAACATTTATGTCAAGACAGAGAAGCAGAAATACAGGGTGAATTTGTCTGGAGGGTTTTGAAAAATCATTCTTAGTTGTTCTTTCCCTTTTTTTTTTACTTTGTGATATTTTATTTTATTTTATTTATTTATTTATTTATTTATTTTTTGCCTCTTTATTTATTTTTTTTATTTTTTTATTTTTTTAATATATATTTATTGTCCATAATGTGTTTAGGCCGAGGGATGAGATTTTATTTATTTTTATTTATTTTCTTTATTGTCCATAATGAGTTACATTGTTTAGTCCACTGAAACAGGAATCACCCTCCAATACCAATAAGATAAGTAAGCACCTGGGATGAAACTGTCATTCATTTCCAAGAGCTCTGCAGGTGAACTGGGAGAGTCTGAGACGACATTTGCCATTGTCCGTTTCCCTGTGGGGCTGCATCTCTTCCCCGGGGTATGGATTATGTGCCACGTTCTCACCCAGCTTGTCGTGGCTTCTTTTACTTCTGTTTGTTTGATGCATTTTTTCAGGAAGTGGCAGCATAAAGCTGCCTGATTACAGATTCAGCGCTTCTTCCTGTCCTTCCTGATACACAGACCTGGCATTTCAAGGGGAAGAATGGAGGGCAGTCACATTTTGGGGGTTCAGATCCAAACCATATTGCTAGGGCACGGTGGCTTACACATGTAATCCCAGCAGCACTTGGGTGGCTGAGGTGGGAGGAAAACCATGGGTTCGAATCTAGCCTGGGACTATAGAGTTCTAGGTGAGCCCCTGCAGTAGAGGAAGACCCTGCCTCAGGGGGAAAAAATCATATTCCTAAATCTGGCTACTTTAGAAAAGATTGCAAGCATGGTGACTTTTTTCTTATGCATATGCCTCAAAATTTTTCTAGTCCTATTGGAAAAAGAAGTCTCACCAAAAACCCATTTGACAGGAGTGGGCAGGTAATCGTGCCAATGGAATTGGGCGGGCGAATGCAGAGAACAAACTCGGGAGTTGCCTTGAGTGCAAGTAGACAGTTTCTTGTAAGAAGAAACATCAACAAATACAACCGAGGCAATTGGGGCGACACCAGGCTAAGCTGCTAAATCCATTTAGGGCGACAAAAGCTGAGCAGTCTGCGGAGACTCAGCTTGAATGAAGAAGGGGGCAGAACTGAAGGCCACAGAAACCTAAAGTGCAGCCAGCAGGTCGGGTGAAAAGTGGAGGAGGATCCATGGGACGCTTTGGTCATTTCCTATTTCCTATCGTTAAAAAAATGTAGCTTTGTCTCCTCCCATATTTTTCATGGTTTCTCTTTCAACCAGTCTTTGTATTTATTTTGTTCACTTTTACTTTCATTTTATTTTCTGTTTGTTGGTTGGTCTTTAAGTTAGAACAAGAATTGACTCTGCGCTTCTAATACGTTGGTAAAAGTTGTAGTTTGCTTTTGGAAGTCTCATCAAGCAGAGTAGAAGCGCTATTTTGTTTGTTTATTGTTTTGTTTAGGTTTTTTTTCTCCCTATTTCTGGGTTTGCTTGCTTTGTGCTGATGAGCAAGAGTGAAAGCAAAAAAGCAATATTTTTCACAAACAACCTAAGGGAAGAAATCACTGGATACAAATTATTGATTTCATGCCCCACCCCCAGTGAGCTTGTTATCTTATTGATAGTTTGTCTAAGTTCACAAATTAATGCTGTCTCTTTGAGGAGAAATATGATATTCATTCAATGGTGAGTAAATCTATTATTAAAGCCAAACATTGATAAATAATGTAAGCCAATAAACCCCAAAATGCATATTTCCATATTTCCCAGAAGGGTGACAGCATGCTACTGTTTTTAATGGTTATACAATGACCATCTCATGTGTGTGAGATGCTTCAGTGGTTCAGTCTCTGATTTATTAATTAGAATGTAGTTTTCAGTGTGCTGATGTTACCCTGAGTGGGATGATAAGCATGTATTGTAAGTATGAGGTTTGACAACTGCCCAGTATTTAAAGATGCTTTGGAATATGAAAGGAATGCAAACCTTCCATTGTATAGAGGATTCAGCCCACTTCCCTGTGCACTTGAAGTTTCCAAACAAAATTTCCATTGTTTTATGAAGCAGAAGAGTGAACTACCTTACATACATTTCAGTTTTAAAATTTACTTTTTTGTGGGGCTGGATGGATTGCTCAGTGGTTAAAGGCAGTTAAAGGAGCTTTCTTGCTAAAGCCTGCTGGCGTAGGTTTGATTCCCTAGAAGGAAAAGCTTAGTAAGAGACACTAGTGCACACACACACACACACACACACACACACACACATACACACACACAAAGTTAAAATTAATTTTTAAAGATTACTAATTTTTTTAAACTTGAAGACCTCTTCTACCCATTGGCCTTTACTATTCAATCCAAATGTAGATATTTTGAAATCTTATCTTCCTCTGTGTGTCTTGATTTGTCCAGAAGCTCCTCCCCTTTCTTTCCTGGGGGAAAGTAGCATACTAAGATGTTCTTAATAATATTTTCTGGAAATAAAAAAATAGGTACATGCTTTGTACTAAAATTTTGTATTTGGTGTATATCTGTGCCAACAAAACAAAGTCATGGGCTGAATTGGATGTATATTCTGGGGACAAACTAAACAAACACATATTCAGTGACAGGGAGAATGAGGATGGACCAAGGTCTCTGTGTGAAGGAGAGGCCTTACTACAGAGAATAAAGACCTGCAATTTTCTGCTTTCTGTGTGTGTTTAACTCTGTGCCATAGCGATTTCAAGTCCCTGGTGTTTCAGTTCAGTGATTCCAGCCACTCCCCATCATTTCTTTTTTTTATGGTTTACCAAATCCTCACATAAGTCACACCAATTTGGTGATGCAGCACTCACATTCAGAAACGAAGAAAATTTGTAACCCAAAGAGATGGCATTGGTCCTGGTACCATGTCCACAGCGGTATTCTTCAGGGAGCCAGGTGACTGCTTTTCCTAGTGCTTAGATAGCTTAATTAGTAGAATGCAGCACCATCTGATGTCTGTATGTCACCAAGATGAAGACAGGTTACAGTGAAAGGCTGAGGAGCGGTTTGTTTCCTAGCTCATAAAATCTAACAAGTAAAAAGAATCAATTTAGACAAAGGCGGGACTTGCTGCATTCACCGACTGGTAGCTTCTGGGATTATGGGAAATGAAGGTGATGGCACTTCTTGTTTCCTCAGTCTGGGAAAGCTTGTCCCCAAGCACATGCCTTCGAAGCCTTCCTTTTGAACTTCTTGGTCTAGATCATACACGATCTGGCATCTCCCCACTCACAAGGAATTAGATTCTAGAGCACAAAACACCCTGTGTTCACAGTGGTCCAGAGGAAACTCGAATGGTCTCTCCCTAAACGAGCTTCTGGAGGATGTGAGGACCCAGAGTGCTGGCATTTCTCCACGTTCTCCATTGATCTGACGTCTGTGCTTCATGACCCTACAAACCACAGAGGTTTCTCAGGACAATTCTCACTTGGGGGGTTGGTATATAAATTATTAATGTTCTTCAGGGCATTACACATTTGTCTTATACAAAGATCTTTAAATTTTTATTTATTTATTTTCAAACAGAGAGAGAGAGAAGAGGAGAACAGAAGAGAGAGGGAGAGAGAGGGAGAGTGAAAAGGAGGAGAATGGCTCAGCAGGGCCTCTGGCCACGACACATGAATTCCAAGTGTGCTAGTCTGTGCATCTGCTAAGTTTATGTGGGTTCTGGGGAATTGAATCCAAGTAGTTAGGCTTTGCAGACAAGCACCTTAACTGATGAGCCATCTCTCCAGCCCTAAAGATTCTTAAAAGCCAGTGTCTAGCCTTTTCACCTGAGGACACTGTTTCAGGTTACCTACAAAGAGGTTAGCTATTTAAATATTTATAGTTATTTATTTATTTATTTAATTTATGAGAGAGAGAGAGAGAGAGAGAGAGAGAGAGAGAGAGAGAGAGAGAGAGGGAGAAAGAGACAGGATGAGAGAGAGAGAGAGAATGTGTGTGAGAGAGAAAATACCAGGTCTCTTTCCACTACAAACTCCAGACACATGTGCCATGTTGTGCACCTGACTTTATTTGGGTCCTGGTGAATCAAACCCAGAACATCCGGCTTTGAAAGCAAGCACCTTTAACCACTGGGCCACCTCCCCAGCACCACCTTGGAAGTCTCAATAGTTGAATCACTGGGCAGTGCTGACTAGAATCTTCTAGAGAGAGCGATTTCTAGATTCACTTTTCTTTTCCTTCTTTGCTATTTTACTGGCTTTCGATAAATTGGAAAAGGAGAAACAACTCCAGGTTTGCTCAGGCAGTAGGTATCGGAGATAGTCAGAGTCCTTCTTAGCCACACCACCAATTTCTCGATTCAATTAAAAAGTAGCCACAATGAAATTTACTACTTGATTTTAGAAGAGAATGAAACACAGCATCTCTGCATAAGGATTCCAGGCTTGAGGGAAACATCTAATTGAAAGCATGCATACATACAGGCACACAATCACACACACACACTTATACACATACATACTAGATAGTTGTGTTGGGTCTGAGTTTGAGCAAATGACGAGGCAGGTACCAAATGAGCTCAGAAGCAGGAAATCTTTATAAGCTAATTGCTTAGGGACATAGCCAGACTCGGGAGCTGGGACTGCGTCCATGAAATGTTGGTCCACAGGCTTTTTAAAGAGAAAAACCACAAATGGGTGATGGCCAGTGGCCCTACGGAGGAGTTGGGTAACCTTAAATGGGATTGTTCAGGTTCAGATGAGGAGATGTCCTGGGGTCCACTCTTAGGAACTAGGGGTCTCAGAATCAGGATGTTGGCAAACTCTGTCATGGTGACTCTAACAGGATTGGTTGGACCCAGGGGTGAGGTAGGGTAGCAGGGACCTGCAGTTATAGTAACAGACTAGAATAATAGTACATTAGTCATTTTGACATGGTTGCTGAGGAAACTAGGAGCAGGTAGGTTATTTTGACCTAGTGCTGGGGAAACCAGGAGCTGATTGGTTGAGTTGGGGGCCCAGGACAGGGGATTTTTTTCCCTGGAACAAGGGGTTACAGAGAAGTCCTAACAGTTAACAAAATGGAGGCCCTCTGGCCAACCCTAGCCCCTCAGTTGTGTATAGAAAGACTGAAGATTCAATGACAGAATAGTTAACTCTTGTAAGTAGAGATTTCCTATGGAAAGTGATATAAGGGCAGAATTAAAGAGGAACAAGTAACAACTGTAGCACAATAAACATTAGGGGAAAAGGAAGATTAAAAGACCAGCAAGCCCACTGAGGAGGGCCCCCAGCAGGAAGGGAAGAGGGAGGAGGGAAATGGGGGTACCATCATAAGACTTGCAAATACGATGCATCTAATTATTGACAATACATATGAAAAAAAGGAAAAAGTACTTTAAAAGGAAAAATTTTTAAAAAGACATGAAGACAGAAGAAGATGTACAAAGTGGAAGAAGAAGGCAGAGAAACAGGAATTAGAAAGTATAATGGGAACATGGAAGTGATTATTACATTGTGTAAATGTATGGAAATGCCACAATATAGTAATTATTCTACAAAATTAATAAACACTAACAAAATGTTTAAAATAAGAAATAGAAAAGGCCAGTGGAATTGATTCCCTTCAGATGTCTTAAAGTCTCCTCTTATTTCCTCTCTGTCTTGTCCTTGAGCTCTGAGAGATTTTTGGGTCCCAGAGGCTATAGACCTTTGTGTACCTTTCAACCCAATTCACTTCCACTTACTCTCCAAGTCAGCCGCTAACACAGAGAGCTGTTCGCTCTGGACCTATCTACAAAAGAGGAAAAAACAGATTTCCTCCTTCCATGCATAGAAGGCGACAGCTTTTCTCTCATTTAACAAACCTGCAAGAGTCCCCTTCTGTTCATTTCCCCACCCTGTTTTAAAGCCCACCTGGAGAGTGTGAGCCAGCTGGTGGCCTTCCTGCTCTGAGCTGGTGGTCTCCTGGGTTCCCCGGTTTCGTGTATGAAGACACCATTATCACCGCAGCTCACTCTCCCGGCGCCCTTCCATCATCGTTATGGCCACAACCTAACAGGAACTTCACTGGAAATGAATGTCAGAAATCATAATGACATTTTGTTTCATGCAGCTTTATTTAGGGAAATGATATCTGGGACATAAAGCAAAGGACCGCCCTAGAAATAAATAACCGAATCTCATACACTGTGATTTGGTGTCAAGAATATTGTTTCCTGGCAATACACTGGTGATGTTTTTATTCTATATTTCATCCCATCTTCTTTAATTTTGTTTAAAATTAATTTATGGCCTTCATTATCAAGTTAAAGATTTCTGGGATGGCTCAGCTCTTCTCTTTCATGAGGAAACGAGGGAGTTCTTATTAAAGCTTTAGAACTGGTCCTTTTCAGTGCTCACCCAGAGACATTTCAATTCGATACATTCTTGCAGAACTTCTCTTTCTTTCTAAGGCTCCACGTGGTCACTTTCATATGATATTGGCCATGGCTCTTGTTCTCCAGGTTTTATGGCCTGGAATAGAAATTATAAAAAAAATAAAGATAATTAAAGGAGACTCTGAGAATCACGAGGTACAAAATATTGTAAGCATGAAGGGAGAGATCACTTTCTGCCACACAGACGGGAAAGTGACTGTGGATACCTCAGTTAGAAATCAGCAGAGGGCTGTTGGTGAGTGTCAAAGTAAAGAGAAATCCAGTATGAAAGCCAGGTCCTGAATATTTAGCAGAGTCAAGGCATACTAAATTACTAAGAGCCAGGTATATTAAGACTCATCCCTTCATCTTTGAGGGTTCTGGGATGCTGAGAAAACCCAGCAGATTTGGTGTGTGGACTATGGGTGTGATATGATACGGTGCTACAGAGCAAAGGGCCATCTTCCATGAGGCACGTCATACTCTCCCAGAACATTCTAGACCAGATCACAGCCTGGTGGCAGGAAGCGGGGAGTGGAGGGAGATAAGGCTGGAGAGACGTAATGGCTGCACTTGATGCTTACTGAGGTCGTAGCGATCACCGGAGATTAAGGAGGATGCACTTCAGAACTATTTCAGGAGTATAATTTGCAGGTGTCAACGATTGTCTGGACATCAAAATTGAGGCTAAAGGTGGGACTGAGCATACTGGAGTCAATGAATGGAAATAAGCAGGTCTTCTTGTCACTAAAGAAAAAAAACACTCTAAGTGAACAAAAACTTTTTCATCTGGCTGGTTGATTCATAAAATCGCTACTCTTATAAATTTTAAGGTGTTTATAAATACTTATCCATGGAAAGAAAAAAAGACTTGCTGTTATTTTGAGGCATATTCTGCTTCTTCTGCCTCAAAGAGCTTCTTCCCTCTTCGGGTCCTTCACAGCTTAATAGGGTGGACTGGTCCATTGAATAGCATTGACCATCACTTGCTTATCTCTAAAGCATTTCTGAAAAAATTACATATATATATACTATATAACTACAAAAATATATATTATATAAAGTATTATATATTATATATTATATATAATTTATAATATAATAAGAAGCTCTTCTAAAATCATTTAAAAATTATTAACTCCATGGATATTCAGATTCCAGGTCTTTCATGTTGAATTGCAAGACCAACACTGAATGACCAGTAAGTGACATTCTGGTGTCAGTGTATCCATAAGTTTGTTCTTGAGTGGTTTTGATACTTAATAAAAAAAAAGACATCACTTTTAATTTATTTCAGTTCAGGTCCTTTAGATTTAGTTGTATATTTTAGTTACTTTCTATTAATGTAAGATTAAAAAAAATAAGAGTCCTAAAAAGAGTTCTAATATTTAATAGCACATGCAGTAGTAATAAAAATTACTTCTATATTTACATACCACCCCCTGTTGTTGTAAGAGGAGGAAAGGAATTTTCCCTAACAACAGATTGATAGACTTGAGTTTTCAAATGATTCAATTCCTCTCAATGTGTAATAGGGAGAACCTCTAATACCATGGGAATCCCTCTGTTTTAGTGATTGCCTGAAGTTTAAAGCTTGCTGTCCTACTAAGTCTACATATAGCAAGAGAGATGGCTCAGCCATTCAAGGTCCTTGCTTCCAAAGTCTGCCAGCACAGTTTCAATTCCCCAGCACCCACATAAGGCCAGACACAAAATATCACATGCATATGGTATTTGTTTGTAGTGGCAAGAGAAACTGGTGTGTCCACCCCCCACACACACAACACATAAACATGCATGCACAGATGCAAATAATTATATACATATGTATACATATATATGCATATATGTCTTTATTATTCAAAATTAGGTACATTGTATGGGCAAATATTGTGTTGGTATCCCATTTCCCTCCTCCCTGTCCCCAACTCACTGGGTATCCTTCTCAGTGAGGATGCTGGATCAACCTGTGGGTTGGGGGTTATGGGTACAGTAGTCAGCCAGGCCCCTCCCCCTTTATGTGTTGTTGCTGAGGGGAGTAATGTCTCTGGCTATTCTCCCCCACCATGGCTCTTACATTCTTTCTACTCCCTCTTCCGCTCAGTTCCCTCAGTCATGAGTTTTAAGTCTGCTTTATAGTTGAGATCTTAAGATACTCCATACTTCTGCTTTGGGATGTGTTGGAAATCCATGTCTGTCACTTTGACTTATCCTAGGTTGACTGATTGGCTGTGGTTATAGGTCTCTTGCTTATCCCACCACTCTCCCAAGGGTATCATTTAGGGTCCATACGATAGGCCTGGAGAGGTTCATCTCTTACCAGGGTGTTAGCTTGTGGCTCTTTGGTGGGGTTGGAATGACCACAGCTCTCTCACTGCCTTCTGCAGCATATAAACAGTCTCCATCAGAGAAGTGAGATCAGTATAGGTTAAATGAGATACACATTTCTAAATTGACAAGATTCTATTGGGATTAGCCTCTCTGTAGTTCTCTGGTAATGGGAATTTCTCCTTGGAGCCCAGATTTTTGGTTCCCATGGGGTTTTGGGCTGGGTCCCACTTCCAGTTAAGGGTTCCTAGTCTCTGAGTGGATTTCTTGGCCAATTTGAAACCGGTTGATTACTCCACTCCACCCCCATTTTGGTGCCTCTATTGCACAAGTGATCTCTTCTTGGCTCACTGTTCTCTTCCAGAGGGGAGTGTGTTCAGCCTTATTATGGTAATAGTCTGCATTTTATATATCAGTGGTTTCTGCTTTCTCCAAATATCATTGACCAATTTCTCCTGGCAGTTTATGCAGCCCCTTCCGGCACTACACTTGTTACCCTCTGGGGGCTTGTTACCATTTTGGATTCCGAAGGGTCTCTCAGTGTGTTTGATGACTTTCTGTGGTTTCTTCAACAATAGGATCTTACCTTTGGCCTGGGGTAGGTATTCAAGAGCTTTGACAGAATCCTGTCTTATTTTAGGGACCTTATAGGTCACTTTGATCAACAGCTCAGTGTTGGAAGGAACCCATGACTGGGACTGGGAGGTGCCGGTCAGATCTATTTTTCATGGGGTTAGGCTTCCTCCCCTTCTATTCATAGCCCCTCTTACCCGGCAATACCCATTTCTTCCTTATGAGATAACTGTATGAAACTAAGGATTTTATGAGTTCAATTTATTATTGATTTAGCTTAATGTATAAGTTTCCCCTTCCCTCCCTCCCCCTTCCTCCCACCTCTTTCACAGCCTCTCATCTTCCCTGACAGGTTAGTTTAGAGTTTAAACTTAACCTGGTTAGAAACCGTGTATGAGGGAGAATATGCTGCATTTGACTCTCTGTTCTTTTGAGTTCACTAAGTAATATCTGCTCCAAGTCTGTCCACTTTTCTTTAAATTTCATTATGTCATTTTTCCTTTCTGCTCTGTAGAATTCCATCATGTAAATAAATTTTTTAATTTCTTCTTTTTCTTAGGAACCTGATTGCTCACAATAAGCCTGCCCTCCAGACATCTAAGGCTGTTCCCTTTTTTATTTTTTATTTTAAGAATAGTATTTGGTATGTTTACATTTACATGATAGTTTTTTATCTCTTATCTCACATTATTTTCATAACATTCCTCTAATTCTATGATATGAAACTAGTGTCTATTATAGGGAAACTGTCTTCTTCAATAGGCTACTAAGTCCAAGAGCAATTTGAAAATTGAGGCCTCACATGAACAATATTGATTCAAGATAGAAATTGCCTTTGGTATATGCTTCTGGGGGAGAAATAAGGATTTAGTTGGTGTCATAGTCAGTCCCACACACCGCTGGGGTGAATCTCCCAACCAGGCACAGTTATGGGAGGAAAGGATTTATTGAAGCTACAGATCCAGAGGAAGTTCCATAATGGAGAAGAGGCTGGCCCCCTTTCACAGGTCCAAGCAGAGAGAGAGACAGACCCATCACCAACACTATAAATACAGAAAAGCAAACAGGCAGGGGGGGCCGAGAAGATTTATGTAGCCTTATTTATGTAGCCTTAGGGAGGGTCTTGCAACACTATCAGACTTCTTGAATTCAGAGTCTCATTTCCTTCCTTCACTGCCCTCCCATAAAGGGATATTCATTTCTAGCTTCTCTGAGCTTCCTTACATCCTGCCCCCTACTTCGAGGCTGCCTTCCTGTAAACATCCTCAGAGACCCACCCAAGGTAATTAAAAAGATCAAGTTGACAACAAAACCTAACCATCATAGCTGGGATGTAGGATTCATGTGGGGAATTAAGCAATCAATTTCAGGATCATTGCTTGGGTTCAAATTCTCACTCAGTCATTTACCAGTTGCATATTTCCCAAGGTTTTCAATTTCACAATAGCATAATCATAGCCCAGAGTGGATGGATGGATGGATGGATGCAGCATGTAGAATAGTGTCTTGCACTGAATTTTAGAATTCTCCCAAGGTTAGGGGACTGAATAATATATGGATGTCCACAAATGAGGCAACATCTACTAGTTATTATAGTTCCTTCAACAGTAGCTCATAGATAAATAATCCCCAGTAAAGAACCATTCTCTAAAATTTTCTTTGTGTTGCTGCAAAAGACACAGCTCTCACCTCAAAGGGGATAAGAGGTAGTTTGTTTTGGAGCCACCTATGAGTGACCTTGGCCCAAGAACAGAGATTTAGGTTATCTCAATTCTGTGTTCCAACCTGTGAAAAATCCCATGAAGGTTTTAGTTACAAAACAGAAGAAAGACATAAATCAAGGCATGTTTCCAATACATCACTGATATTAGGGAAGCAGGTGGCAGTAGGTCCGGGAAGCCTCCACCATAAGCCTCAGATGCTATCTGATGACATCCTATTTTTTAAAACATATTTACTGTTAATAATTAGAAACATTGTATGAACCAGTCTTGTGATGATACCCTCATTTCCCTCCTCCCTGTGTCCAACCCACTGAGGGCACTCCTCAGTGGGAATGCTGGAATGGTTGATGGGATGAATTATACAAGCAATAGTCAGTGTGTGTGTGTGTGTGTGTGTGTGTGTGTGTGTGTGTGTGTGTGGTGTTGTTACTGAGGGGGGGGTAATGTCTATGGATATTCTCCCCGACCATGGCTCTTACAATCTTTCTACCCCCTCTTCCACAAAGTTTCTAGAGTCATGGTGTCATGGTGGGTGAGTTTTATGTCTGCTTTGTTGAGATCTTAAGAGTCTCTGAATTTCTGCTTTGGGCTATGTTGGACATCCTCCATGTCTGTCTCTATCCCCCTTTCATAGGTTGTCTGACTAGCTGTGGAGGTAGTTCTCTTGCTCATCTTGCCAATTCCTTAAAGGTTTCATTGGTGATGAATTAGGAGTGGTTCATCTTCTGCCTGGGAGGCAACCATCATCTCAGGTCCTGTTGTTGAAATTGGTCACTGTCTTCTAAAAATACAAACAGAATCTCCAAATGGAGAGAGAGATATGTATAGGTTAAATGAAACAAACGTTGTTAATTTGGCAAGATTCTTATGGGTGTAGCCTCTCTGTAGGCCCATGGTTAGTGGGGGCTTCTATTTGGAGCCTGGGTTCTTGGTCTCCATAAGAATTGCCTTGGATCCCAGTTCCAGCAAAGAGTTCCTGGCCACTGAGAGCATCTCTTTGCCAACCAGTAAGCCATTGGTTCCCCACCTAGGTGAAGCACAGATTGCACAGATGAGCCCTTCTTGGCTTGCTGTTGTCTCTAAGTTACTATTTTCCCCTTTCTATGCGCTATTCATTAGAAGCAAGCCACTATCTGAATGCACCTTGGAGCAAAGAAAATGAAGCTGTCTCCTGAAGAATGACTGACAAATGGTAAAGCAAACTTGGTAATTCACACATATTTTGGGTAAGATAATCTGAGGCTACAAATATCATATTTCTCTTTTGTGCCTCACTCATTATATATAAACAGTTATCAGTAAACGTTCATTGCAGCATTATTTTCCTTTATAAGATTAGTTTTTACTTTTAAACCCTGAATTCAATTTTTCAGTGGCTAACACACTATCAAGGTTTTCTATTTTATCTTGTGTAGCATTAGTAGTTTTCATACATGTTTTCATAGTCAGGCAATTCATGAGAGCCTGTGACCAACATCAGTTCAAATGTCTGTCAGTGCGATAACAGCCGTATAAATGTGAGGGGAGAATGCCTGTTAGTGGGAACAAATTCATGAACCCATAAGAAACAACGCATCCGAGCTTTCCACATGTTGGAAGAGTCTATCTATCTCACTCTATTTATATCAAGTTCCAAACCAGACAGCATGTGTTCATGCTGTTACTCCTCTGGGGAAGAGCAGTCACTGTGAAGGGGGAGGAGGGATGTTCCTGGAGTCTATCAAAACAGTCCTTGGCCTCTTTCAAGGTTGCAGAGATGGGCTTCATTGTATAAAATCAGTTAGAATGTATGTTTGTACTTTGGGGACTTTTCTATACGTGCTTTATATTTTAATTAATATAAAAATTAAAGGTTGTTGCACATTTATGGGAACTACTTCTCAGCTATAAACAAAATGAACATTACCAGATAGAAGTTGAAAGTACTCACCCTAGTGCATCAAGCTCTCTTTCCATTGCATTATCTCTCCAGCCCTGAAAGGGAGGAACTTTTTAATGCATGAAAGTTATAGTCACAGGAATAAATGTTGCCACTCAGTGACCTTGATTCAATGTCTTAATTTTAGTCAGAGTCGATTTCTTCAGCTACAAACAGAAAAGCATAATGGCTACATCAGGACTATGTGATGAGAAAATTGGCATTTCTTCCACTGTAAACTATACATATTAATATAGAACACAGTGTAAGTGTCCACGTGTGTAAATGTCCACACACACTGCATTTAAGACAGAGCTTATGCTTTACTCTTTACTAAATTGAATTTTCCATTTCCTCCCTTCACCCTCTTTCACTGGGCGTCCTTTCTTTGCTCCTCCAGAAACCGTGCTTTCTAGACTACTTTGAAGCTTCCATGGCATCTGAGATTTAGGTCTCCTCCATTCATTCTTTCCTTCTTAGATTATCATGGACTCTGAGACGACAGGCTCATTTTCTGCTTGGAAGCCTGTCACTTGCCTTACACTTCTTCCTGGTTAGCTAAACTTAAATTCAGCATATAAGTGGGTCTTGTTCATTCTTTAGCCCCTCTAAGAGCTGAAACAGTCAAGAAGGTGAGCCGTCACTTCCAAATGTCACTGGGATGTGTATGTCCCCTGTCCCCCATGTCCACTCACTGCTGAAGTCTGCGCTCAGGATGCCCCTGCGTCCTCCTCTCTGAGCACCAGAGTTGACAGCTCATAGTCTGAAGGGCCTAGCGTTACTTTGAAGTAGTGAAGCTATTTATCTTCTTTTCTTGCGCGATCCCAAATCCTCTCCTCTAAGGTAAAAATTCAAACCTTTAACTTTTGTTGTCACATCCATCATGTGGTTCATTCCCTGCTATTTCTGTTAATTTTGTTTCTTTTTCTCTCCTTTAGGTTTGTGAGCAAGAAGCACCCAACTTAATTTATGTAAATTCAAGAGACTGTTTTCTTACATTTACCAAGAAATATCTGACCATCAGCCATTAATTATTTTCAGTTACTTATTACCCATATTCTGTATCTCCGGAAATACTGGTTTCTCACTTACTTTCTCTTTTGGTTTATTTTCAGTTCTTCTGCTTCACTGGGAAGCTGAAGACCTCCATGGCCATTCCTGTCCCTGCTCACTATAGAGTCTCTCTCTTCTATCTTCCTCCCTTCGTATTTCAGCATCAGTGGCTGATTGTTCTGGAAACTTAGATCAGCTAGCTTTCTACCAAACTCCAGTCTTTCTAGTCTTTATACACTGCCTTCTACTCCTTGTCAAGAGTCAGATTTTTTTTATCTAATAAGTAATGATCCAGAAATCCTTCTATTCAGCCAATTGCATGTTTCCCTTGAGTTCTTTCTTCTGCTTTTTAAACACTGACCTCCAAATGAAAGAAAGACCATTACCCACATGTATTACCATTTATGTTGTAGAACTAAAAAGTTGTTGGAGCAGCATTTCAGAATATATGAGCAGTATGGCACCAACCATATGAGGCCAGGTGTAGCGGCTCTTGCCTTTAATCTCAGCACTATGGAAGCTGAGGTAGGAGGATTGCCATGGGTCCAAGGCCAGCCTGGGCAAGACTGAGACGGTGCTTCAAAGAAAGCCAAGAGCAAAACAAAGAAAGAAAGATGAGAAGATGCATTCACAGGTGTTGTGATCACACAAACCGTAAATACTAAAGGCAGTTTGGTCATGTATAAAGCAAATTCTAGGTGAAAGGACCTCTAAGAATAAAGGCCTTTATATGAGGAATGTTCCCATCCTGTTCAGTGGACAGCAAAGAAGACCAACCTGGCTGACAAGAAAAGACATAGAAAGAAAGAAGCAAAACCAAAAGGAAGACATTAGCAGAGGACTCTGCCTTTTACAGAATTAGAACAAGTGTTGAGAATAGCCGGCGCACACCTCTAATCCCAGCACTCGGGAGCAGAGGTAGGAGGATCACTGTGAGTTCAAGGCCACCCTGAGACTACAGAGTGAATTCCAGGTCAGCCTGGGCTAGAGCGAGACCATACCTCAAAAACCATGTAAATAAATATTTTTGAAAATCAGCTCTGACAGCGTTTAGCAGAATCATTTTGCTGGCATGCTGAGGTCAGGGCATGAATTCGAGAGCAGAAGCAGAGTACCATCATTACCTCTTTGAAGTAGCTGAGCAGAGATGGATTGGCTTGGATCAGAGCAGGACTTGAATCGCAGATTTACTTTGAAGGTTCGGTGCTTCGTTTACGTGTCATCCCAGTGTTTAGTATGTGTGGTGTAGTGTGTGTGTACGTGTGCGTGAACCCTGTGCATACATGTGGAGAACGGAAGGGAATGTCAGGGGTTCTCCTTTTACAAATCCCAGAAATTCTTCTGGCTTTGCTCTCCTCAGAACTAAGGTTACAGGTGAGTGTGGCTACACCCAGCTTTTAATCTGGGTGCTATGAATTTACCCCATCTCAGGCCTTCTTGGGCCCTGATGCTTATGTAGGAAGAGTTCTTATCCATGAGCCATCTCCCCAGCTCAGCCATTCATTGTGGGTTTTTTTTTTTCCGTTTGGTGCTATGCCCGACCTTGAACAGTGGTCATGGACTTCTATACAAAGTACCCCAAGAAAAGCTGTGAGCCTAGGCGAGTGTAGAAGCCATCACAAGCATAAGTCTTATGTTGTTTGGTGAATAGCTTTGGGAGTCTATAGCAGTTTTTCCTGTTAGTGCCACAAATTGCTTACCAATGCCATATCCATTTTGCTAATGAAACACTCAGACTTAATTAGGAAAGGAATTAGTATGAGGTGAACCAAACAACTCTACAAGGTCTGTGGTACAACTTAAACTCGGGCACATTTGCCCCTAATGCCTAGCTAAAGAGCTGACGGAATTATCTCCCCACAATACTGTTAATTATCAGGGTTATGAGAGAGATTTCCTCTACTCAAAGTGGTCGAAATATATAACTATTGGTGGTTTAATAGTCTGGAAGACTCTCATGGATTAGCTCAGAAAGACAAAGTGTTCACCTCTGCATTTTCTGTTATAAGCACTCTTCAATCTCTAGAGGAAATCACCATGCAGTGGCATACATTTTTAGGCAGTAAGAGAGGCTCTTGACATTCATGGGTCTTTCAACACATTGTATCGTTCTGTAGAGCAAGGACCACTTCAGTCTCAGGCCAGTGCTATGTGACATCTGCTGCGAAGATGAACTTGAACTTCTCATTCTCCTCCTTAGGATGAGTTGTTATCCTACTTTCTTGTTCTTTTTTTTTTAAGTTTTGGTTTTTGAGGTAGGGTCTCGCTCTACCCCAGGCTGACCTGGAATTCACTCTGTAGTCTCAGGCTGGCCTTGAACTCATGGCCCTCCTCCTAGCTCTGCTTCCTGTGCTGGGATTAAAGGCGTGCGCCACCACACTGCCATTATTCTTTTTTTTTTTTTATCATTCTTATTTGTCATCTTCTGTCATGTTTTGGAATCTTTTCTGTCCTTTAACAATGCAGAGATTAAATTTTTGTTTTTTAAATGGCCTCTGTAGTTCCTTCATTTGAAGGAAGCTATCAAGTTAAAAATGTTATCCTGTATTTCTAATGTACCTATAAACATTTTGGTCCCTAAAACTTTCCCTTTCTTGTCCCGAGCAAACTGCCAGGGGCAGGGAAACCTCTGAGAAGAAGCAGAACTTAGTAACAACATGCAAAGAGGTGTGGAACCAGGTTGACTCCTAGGCTATTCACAACCCCCTACCCCATGGACTGACCCGGACTGCCCACGGAGGAGGCTATCCAACTGACCGGGGACAGGGAAGAGGGAAATAGGGGAACTGGAGACATCAACACATTATTCCCTTATTAAGTGTACCTAATTATGGTTAATAAAAATAAATTTAAAATTTTTTAAAATTTTAAAAAGAAGCAGAACTTAAATACAGAGTGATCATCCGTGGCTAAGGGTTGGGGGTCCTCTGCTGATCAACTGCATCTTGACTTAATGGACTGGCCTGGGGAGCAGAAACCCCACGAATCCCTGACACAGATGGTCCTTGTCCTCAGTTCCCCACGAGACACTCTCAACTTTGTCTCCAGGGTGCTCAGGACGAGGAAATGCTTCCCGGACTGGGAGGTGCGCTTGGCTCAGATGCTGACAACTCCTGGCGTCCATTTGAAGCAGATTCCACCAGTGAACTTCACCTTCTCAGCAGTGCCATTCTCTCTCTCTCTCTCTCTCTCTCTCTCTCTCTCTCTCTCCCTCTCTCTCCCTCCCTCTCTCTCTCTCTCCCTCTCTCTCTCTCTGTGAGCAACTCACTGGCTGCCTCTCCCCTAAGAACATCGCTAATGGTCTCTTTTCCAAAGCAGAGACAGTTCCCTGGAAAATGCAGTATTGATTTTTCCCTCTTCTCTCTCACTGTTTCAATCACGGCTCGTTTGAATGACTCATTTTTAGTAACAAAAAGAGAATCTTCGAAGAAAAGTGGTTTATAGGATCCGCCTGAAATAAAATCACCGCTCAATTTAAGCTCTGAAAAATACTATTGATATTTTAATAGAAGTTTGGAGAACCTATTGTGAGCTCAATAATAACTATGAGGAGTTCATACACAGAAATCATACTTAAGGATCATTTTATTTCTTGAGCAGTATGTGTTAACCGCAAAGAAAGGTTTAAACCGTCTCTCACTGCCATGCCAAACACATCAAGAGTGTCAAGAGTGTGGAAGTGTTTAGGGCACCTTAGAAGTCTTTTGATGACTCGAATGCCTGTCTCTAATTGGCCCTTGTGGAAAAAGTGTTGAGTAGTTTTCTTCTAAGCTCTCCATTGTTGGTGTGGAAGACCCGGAGACGGAGCAGTTAAAGGACCTTGATGCTCACCCTGAGATAATGCAACTGACCGAGATGGCACAGCGGAGTTGCTGTCAACGGTCCCCTCTTGCTAGGCACCTGACATTTCTCTCCCTCCTGATCTACAGCCCTGATGTTTTATCCTCCTGCATTCTCTAAAATGCCTGGGGGTCTTCCCTGTTCTGAATATTACTGTTCTGTTCAAACATGATCACTTGGGAAGTAGAATGATAATATTACTATATTAATTGGCATATAGCAAGAAGAGAGTGTTATCTATGGTACTTATGTGGTAACTATGCATCCTTATAATGCAAAGATTAATGATAATACAATGATTTAATCCCAGCACTCGGGAGGCAGGGGTAGGAGGAACAACAAGAAAGTGAGGCAACCCTGAGACAGGTCAGCCTGGGGCTAAAGCAAAACCCTTTCTTGAAAAACCAAATATAAATAAATAAAATAAAACATTCTCTTAGACTATTTGTGTTTAAATGGTGATACAGTGCACATTTTAAATCATGAATGAAATTTTCAGAGGGTGACCTTGGGATGGAGAAGGGTAGAATGGAACTCCAGAAAGAAGAATGTACGGGGAAAAGAATGAAAAGGTAGTCAGTTTACCTGGGAAAATCTAGTGAGACTAGTTTTCAAAATGCAAAGAAAGGTATGAAAACAGGACGACAGCTAACATGTTTCTGAGTCTGAAGAATCAAATCCATGCTTGCAGTATATCACACAGACAAGGGAAAAAGCAGCTTAATCAGAATGTGACAGACAGCATTTCTGAGCTGCTGTAAGCGAGGCACTGTTAAGTGAGGCGCTCTCATGGGCTCTGAGCGCTCAGCTGCTGTGGAAAAGGAAAGCCATGGTCAGGCTGAGCACAAGTGGGGAAGCTGTTTGCTGCTCCACAGACAGCCAGGGGCGGCAGAACCTGAAGCAGTCATGGGAATGCTGGCACGAAGAAAGGGAAAACAGGAGAAACTCGTTTGGACATCAGAGGACACTGATAGGAGATGGGGATGAAGTACTTGAGAGAAAGTTTCTCTCATTTGTTTTCTTTTTCTCCCACTTGGGATCACCTAGTTGCTCATCATAAACAGACTTGTTGGTCATCACATGGGCTGCAGCCACAATGTCCTGACCTGCTTTGTTCTAGCATTAATCTTGGTTCATCACTTGGAAGATGCAGGCAAATCTCACAGGGCAGGAAAGCTCCTGATCTCGTTAGGAGGAGTCTCACAATTTCCACTTGGCCAAGCGCATTCTAGCCGAAGCCAGCACTGGCGCCTATTTTCATGACAAGTGTGTACAATGTTCCTTGTGTCCGTCTTTGGGAACTGTGAAGGAAACTTGCTGTGGACCCTAGAGACATCCTCACCCTGTCTGCGGCAGAACAGAGCTCAGTGTAAACCTGCCATGAATGCAGGGTTCCTGGTTTCTGTTTCCACATGTGCACATGTGATGAGGGATCTAATCAGAGTCCTCGCAGCAGGATTCCAGGGGCTTTCTGCGCACTCAAACTACTTGAATTCCTAAAATGTGGACAAATGATAGGATGACGTTCTGCACAGATTATTTTGCCTTTTGAGAGTTCTGGTTAACTGTGGTCCAGTGTGGAAAGGAAATAGGGGTGAAGAGGAGGTAACCCAGAGAAGTTAAGCAGCCATTAAACCATTGGCACTATGCTTATTGCTATGAATATGTGTTCACACAGAATCTCAATTGACATTGAAGAGCCAGATGCAGAGCAATGCTAAGATCACATTATGGATCGACACCATTGGGATTAATGGATTGGCATTTCTTCTCTTATCCTGGAAGCATTTCTGGTGTTGTTCCTTCTGTGAATAGCGCTTATTTCTGGGATAGTTCAAAGAAGGCTATACAGAATGATAACTTATGAGATGGCACAATCACAAATGTCTGCCAGTTGTTCAGTCAGTTCTTTGGTTGCAGACCATGTCTGGTGTCTCCCACTAACTTCCAAATTGCTGAGTCCAAAGGACAAATAAAATCGCCATGACTTTCATGCTATAGGACACTGAATCAACAGAGGATTTGCTGGAATTCCGCACACTGTCAATTATTACCTTCTCCTATACTCCTGACTTCATATTGCATTCTTGAGTAGAAACTCTGTTTTAATAGTATCAGGATAGCACATAATTTCTAGTTCTCCTCACAAATAGTACTCATAGCACATTGTCAAAGAGAAGTCGTTCAGATAGTGACAGGAGTCTGTCATTAAAACTGACTCATTTCAGGGCTGAAAAGATAACTTAGCAAGTAAGAGAGCATGCAGCAAGCATGAGGGCCTCAGAGGGCCTGAGATCACCCAAATTCAATTCCACAGAACCTAAATAAACAGCTGGGCAGAGCTATGAATCATGATAACCACAGTCTTGAGAGGAGCAGAGACCAGAGAATCACTGGCGGTCATGAAAACCAGAGCTCTGCATTCAGAGAAAGACAGATCTAGTTTCAAGGGTAAGTGGCAGAGGAGAAGCACCGACATTCTGCTCTGACCTCCATGTGCCTGTAAGTGCATATGCACATATTTATGCATGTACCCCACCACCACCCATACTTCACATGCACACACACACACAAAAACTCTGACTCGGTGATATAGAGAATTTTTATAGGTAGTCAAAAACAGAGTCCCCAGGCTCACTCAACCACACGCAGTTATGCCTGCTCACAACTAACTCCAAAATCTGATCCTCTTAGAGAGAACATAAAACTAGTAAATGATTCACTTCAAAATTTAGATTATGTTGAATAGTTATCCTGGCCAGGTATAATCAGAATTAAAAGAAGTTATATATTATTATTTGGAGTCACCATTTTTAGCTATAACACTTTCCTGGTTAATATTGTTACTGAATTATCTATCATCAACTCAGTTAATAAAAAGTAGATTGCATATCACATTCCCCATGCAAAATACCTTAAGAATCACAAAGAGAACGGTATGTATGACCTTACACTTAAAACATAATGGTGTTGAAGGAAATTCGGAATTTTTATATAATAATTCAAAGTGCAAGGAAATAAAACACCCAAAGTTATCAGAAGTTCGCAGTGACTTGTCAAGTTGATTCAGTTGAAGTTAAACAGCTAATTGAATGTCCCCTCTCAGCAAGGCTGTATTCAATTAGCTGTCCTCTGATCTTATTCTAAGGCTAGGGATAGAGTTCTGGGGCATGACGAGTCTTCTGTGGATGGCATCATGCCTAGGCATTCCTGGGGCACAAGCACAACAGGAGCATCAGTCTACCTCATAGAATTCCTTTCTTCCATTACAGTCCTGAACAATCTCCCCATAGACTTATAAGAGCTACACTCTGTATCTCTGGATCACCCAATTAGTTACTGAATGCAGAATTTCGCAGATGGGAAATAATCTTCAGAGAGACAGATGCCATCAGACAAAGCCAATTCCTACGGAAACTTTCAGCTATGCTCAGTCTGTGGCCAAGCTTCCTGCCACTGTAGGATGCACAGAATAATCTAGAATGTGACTTGGAATATTCAATTTTTATTTTATAGCCTTCAATAAAGTTTCATTATTTTATTTTTAAAAAGTTTCACATAGGTGTTTGGGGGAATGAAAGGGTATTCTGATAGTTAATCAGGTTTTTACCCTCAAGAAGCTCATGGTCTGCTTTGGGAGACAAAGTTAGTCAGACAGTGTGATGATTTAAGTGTAAAATGTTTCTCATACCTCACTTGTTTATGATTAAACCTCATAATTAATCTTTAGCTGGAGGAGCCTTTGGGAAGTGGAGCCTTGCTGGAGGAGCTGTGTGTCATTAGTGGGTGAGTTTTGGGGATTATTAGTCCAGGAAAGTGGTTGTTCCCAGGCTGACTCACTCACGCCACTTCCTCCCAGCTGATGTGACAAGATATGGCGCCTGCTGTCCTCACCACAATGGAACCTCCTCTTGAAACTATGAGCCAAATTAAACCCTCTCTTTCCATATATTCCTTCTGATTGGGTGTTTTGTCCCAGTAATGAGAAGGTAACTGTGTACAGATAGGTAAATAGAACTTTTTACAATCATAAGAATTCTACTAAATACTGTTACCAAGAATAAACAAAACACTATAGGCATACAGAACAGACAGAGTACAGAACTTAAATTATGGGAAATTTGTATGGTGATTATTTCACAAAATATCATGATCCCTACTATAAACAGCACAGATCAAGGAGAGTCAACTAAATCCTAATTAAAATTATAAGATACATCTACGCTCACTGCTTTGGTAATATCATGGTCAGAAAAGGTCCTCCTGGATGTGGGAGCGGAATAATGTCCAAAACATTGATAACTTCAAGCACATATTCAGAGATGCAAGCACTAATGTAGTAAGGAGACAGACATGGCAGGTCTGACAGTCACAGGAGGAGGAAATCTACCTCAGGTCTCCCTGGTGTAAATGGGAGGAGGGTGGCTATACCAGAGCTATAGTCCCTTCCTTTAAGAATTCATCCAGCAGAGCCTGTCAATGACCCCTAAGTTCAAGAGACCTCTTATGCAAAAATATGCTAAAGAGATGGCAAGAGAATCATCCCTTTCATGAGATAATGGGCTATAATCACCAGGAGCTCAGTTACTGCAGACCCTCAGAGATGAGCTGTCCACTTCCCTGGTTCTGATTCAGAAAGAGTAACTTCTCTTTCCTCCTCCTCCTCCTCCTCCTCCTCCTCCTCCTCCTCTCTCTCTCTCTCTCTCTCTCTCTCTCTCTCTCTCTCTCTCTCTCTCTCTCTCTCTCTCTCTCTCTCTCTCTCTCTGTGTGTGTGTGTTTTGTTTTGTTTTTGGAGGTAGGGTAGGGTCATGCTCTAGCCCAGGATGAACTGGAATTCATGATGTAGTCTCAAACTGGCCTTGAACTCAATAATCCTCCTACCTCTGCTTACCAAGTGGTGGGATTAAAGGCATGTGCCACCACTAAACCCAGCCTTTCTTTTTCTTTGGATGACAGCCAAAATTCTGAATATGTTTGTCTTGAAATTTTAGGCCCTTTTCACTTTTTTTTGATAAATTCCTTTTGCCTTACTCACTCCTTGTCATCTGTTGGCTTAATTTTTCATTGTTCTGAGACTGAGGACTTGACAGTGTGAACATCTGCAACACTAATAAAGAATGAAAGTCTGCCTTTTTCTCTGGGAAAGAATAGGGGCTTTAAATCTAACCCCAAATGAATTCAGATTCGTGTTCTATATATGAACATCTTAAATGAGTCCAGGAACATCTCTAAAACAAGTTTCTATAACTGGAAATTGAGCTTAATACTACTTATAGCCCATAGTTCTTATAAGCATGATATAAAATCAAACTGGACCCAGAAGATGGAAGATAAATTTAATATGGACCCCACTTACCTTGTATAGAGTGTACAATAGTACTTCAAATGCATATTGGGGTTAAACAAATTGATACTTTTAGGTGCCAGGAATATAAAAACTCAAGTCAGGCCATAAAAATTGGAACTGGTAATTTAATATACTTAGAAAATAAAAGATGAGGTTTTGGATTAATAAAACTAAAGAGCAATCATTGAGAAACCTGAACATACTGAGATCCTGGAAGTAACACCCTTCAATTAAAAGAAGCCTAAGGAAATTACATACACTAAAATAAAATATCTATGTAAGAAAAAGTAGGTTTTTCTCTACCTGGGACTCCAGGTAGTTAAAGATCTTCATAAGGCAAAATAAAAAAATAAAATAAAAAACTGCAAGTCTCACTGCCCTTATCATAGATATTTTCAAAATTGACATATTAGTGTTGAAGCTGTCCACAAAGAAAACCCAAAACAACATCACAAAAACTCAAGAAAACCCTGGATTTTCCATGAGGAATGAATCAAGTCTTTTCACAACCTTCCATCTGCTATGGAAACTAAAGAATATCTCAACCAAATTTATAAATTACATGGGGAAATGATCTACTGAGTGTTGGTTCGATAGCCTAGGTTAACAAACCAGCATCAAAACTCAATCTAGAATGACCAATTCTCAAAAAAAAAAAAAAGTCAGAAAGAATAAGGAATATTAAAAGTAAGCATGAAATTGAAAACACATTCAAAATGGCAGAATAAAAGTCAATTCTTTAAGTAACTGTGTTTATATAAATCAACTGAATGTTGAAATTACATACTGAATTTCTACTTATTGGTTAAAAATTATACTTTTAATATAATAGAAAAGTTGATGAGTTGCTAATAAAATATAAACATTAGCAAGTCACATCTTGCAAGGTGTCATTTGACGTAAAATGTGTTGTTATAAATACAGAGGATTAGTGCCCTCAAATGTCAGAAGGGTTAGTGCCCTAAGAAGAAATGCTAATTTTAAATCTATTATTAGCTAACCTAAGGAAGTGTTGACAGTTTGGCTTACACTTTGAGTATGCAGTCCTTTATGAATCAGTGTCATGGAGGCAGGTGCATGGGATAGATGGTCTCATTATTCAGAAGAGAGATGAATGCAGGACCCCTAACCCATGGCATAGTGCCACCCACATTTAGGGTGGGTCTTCCCACTTCAACTAACCTAATCTGTTCACTCCTTCACAAACCTCCCCAAGAGGCTTATTTTCATTATGATTTTTAAAGTCTATCAAGTTGACAAGATTAACTATCACAACATAAAGAAAAAGAGGAGTGAAGAATCCCTATTTAATGTGATTCCGAACTCAAGATATTTGTCTCCCTGAGAAGAGTGAATTAAACTCATGGCAGCCTTATGGGAGAGTATTAAATATTTTGATTGTTGACCTGAGATCTGCTAATGAGATTATTCAGTGGAAAGAAACATGACATTCAGCTTTCTTCATATGTTTACATTGCAATTGAGTGAATTATTTAAAAAGAATAACAATATGCACAAAAGACAAATTGGTAAGAGTAAAGGACACGCAAACAATTTTTAAAAATAGAAAATATATGCTGCACTGTTTGTTCCATATTTATTGTCAATAATTAGAAATATTGTATGAGCAAGTCTTGTGATGCTACCCTCATTTCCCTCCTCCCTGTCCCCAATCTGCTGGGTGCCGTCCTCAGTGGGGTTGCTGGCCCAGTCCATAGGATAGGGGGTTATGGATTGTAGGAGAGATAGCCACTCTATTTATTCTTTTTCTTTGTGTGTTGTTGCTGAAGGGAACAATGATTCTGGATATTCTCCCCCACCATGTATGCTGCACTATTTAAATAGAAGTATAAGAAACTTGAATGTATCAACAAAATATGAACGAACACAAATATTTAAAATGTCAAAAGGGCTAATTCATGATATATGTATTGTAATAACCAGAGACACACACAGAAAGAGAAAGAAATGAGACCCTACCTCAGAAACAAACAAACAAAATAAAACAGACAAAAAGAAGAAACTAGACAAGCCCACAATCATATCTGTAGACTTTCATGCTTATACAGAGTCCTGGGGGGAATGAGTCATACTAAGAAATCAGAACAACAACTGCATGTTCTTTGATGAAATTTGCACTTATAAAATTGCACACTTACAATTGAAAAATATGTATTTTTAAGCATAAATGTAGTATTATTTGAAAGAAACTGTATACTTAATTATAGCACTGTGAACTAAAGTTCCCAAAAGGCTTTAAGCACCCTGCAAGCTTAATTGACATTAGAATTTCAATAACCGTATGGAGGTTGGAATGGCACAGGGCCACAGTCAAATTATCTTGGGCCCTCTTATGCGCTAACTTTGTGTCTGACCTAATAACCTGTAACTATTTAATAAACACTTTCAAAATGTATGAATAGACCCCAGAGCATCCACCAACCTGAATGCTAAGAATGTCATCAGCAGATATTTCTCTGTTTTGCTGTAATCTCCTACCTGACATTTCCATCAATGTATTTAGAGAGTTCCTTGGTTTATGACCTTTTGTTCAATAACCACAAAATGCTTATGAAATTGTTAACATGTTGGAACATGAAACTTGAGGGAACCTAAGTCTGAGTTCCTGAGCCATGATCACTCATATTTAGCTTCAGAACAAATTTTAAAAGACTTCTAAATGACATTTAGCCAAGGTCAAACTACAGTGAAAATTTAAAATTATTTCATCCAATTGATAGAAAGTCCAATCAGTACTTGCAGGGAAATTTGTGCAATGCTGATACCAGGGAAAAGGTCAGCTTTGGTCATAGTTTTCTACATATATATCTTCAAATGATTGATAAAGATCAACACATTAAAATCAGGTAAGCTGTAGAAAGAAATATAAATTGAAATTAGTAAAATATTAAGGAAATAAGATTATATAAAAGACAAAAGCTGGTAGTTAGAAAATATGTATGTGATTTATACACATGTAAGGCGAGTGATTAATATTGAAATAAAAAAATTTTCTACAAAAAGAAATTCTCTACAGATCCTAGAAATACAACCTATTGGAATATTATTAAGCATATTATGGTGATAATTAGTCAACTTAGATGAAGTTAACAATTACTATAAGTCTGTTTTCAGAAAATTGATAAAATAATACATTCTAATTTGTGAACTGAACAAAAAGAAAACAAATACATCAAGAAGAAGAGAAACAAATGAATAGCCTTTGTGTGATAAGCGCACAACTGAATCCAGCAAGTGGAAACACCTCTTAGATTTGGTGATATGGATGAAGGCACAAAGACAAGAGAGAGGGCTGCAGAGATGGCTTAGCAGATAAAGTGTCTGCCTGCAAAGCATAAGGATCTGAGTTCAATTCCCCACTGCCCACATAAAACTAGATGTACAAGGTGGTGCACGAGTCTGGAGTTCGTTTGCAGCTGGAGGCCCTGGCTCACCCATTCTCTCTCTCTCTCTCTCTCTCTCTCTCTCTCTCTCCCCGCCCCCTCTCTCTCTGTCTGTCTCTGTGTCTGTCTGTCTCACAGTCTCAGAAATAAATTAATTTTAAAAAAGACAAGAGAGAAAGAAGGGAGAGGGTGTGCACTCACCTCCAGCACGAGGAGAGAGCTCTCGAAAGCCAGAGAGGGTTTCCTGGAGAGAGGAGGGAAGCTGGCCTGCTAGGAAATGTGGTCCAATAGCAACAGCTAAGCTTCTGCCTCCAAATGACCCTGATGCTCAGCTCCTGTGCATTTTAGGTCTCTTCAGAGACTTGTATCCAATAAGGCACCTATGGCTGGAAGTAATACAAAGCTCTTTACCATTACCACTAAACCGCGACCTATTTTGAAAGCTCAAGTTGCTAAATTTGAGTATAAAAATAAAATAATAAAGAGTATGTACCTACTTTCAAATGTCCGAGAGGACTAATAGAAACTTGTGGATAATATTTTTACTTACCATTATATAATATCATTGTACCAGACCAAAGTCAAGTGTCAACTGAGACTTTCTTTCCTTTCACAACAGAGGGGGGAAGGAGAAGGGAAAAGCCATTGAAGATGATCTAAAGTTGATGCTTTGTGAGTTTCTAATTACTTCATGGCTATTCACACCTGTTCTTGGGTTCAGGCTACAAGCTAAGAACACTTTAGGTTACTCTACATGGTACACAAATGTCCACTGTGAAGCTTTTAAAATTTGACTCACACGTGGAATAGAAATTGCTTTAAGATATAAATTTTCATTGAAAAAAATAATTGTGTTATTGGAACAGAACAGATGAATAGGAATTTTTTTGTGTGTTTAAGAAAAGTGCCAAAGGAAAGACATGAGAATGCTGAGTAGGAGGATGGAGATGTGGGGTGTCTTCCCTTTAGCTACACATAATCACATTCTGGAATTCTGAAATTTGATTATATTCCAGATTTTAAATAAAAGCCATTTCTCTCTCCCACCTCCAAACCAATTGCCTTGGCCAGGCTAATTAGAATGAATGCTTCAGTCTTTGAAAGAAAAGCAAATGCATACTTTCGTATCTACTCACCCTTAAAAATACAGTGCTTTCAGAAGCATCAACAATGAAAAATAAATCTTATGTATTAAGGAAGGTTACACTGGTGGAGCTCCATCCAGAACCTGAAATCTGACTTAAAAGGGTTCTATGAGAAACCTTTAGCCATGAGCACCAATTGCATGTTTCCATGGCATCAGCATTACCTCAATATCACCCTTTAGGACTGGATTCTCAAGTCTAACGATATGGATCAACTCCCCTAAATGTCTTCCTTCCCCATCTCAAGAATCCTTAAGCAAAATGACACTTCCAATGTGATGAGGGCCATCCATGCACTGCTTCCTCTAACATGCCTGTGAAATGACCCAAGGGTCAGCTTAAATGCCTTCCTTGACTGGCTGCTTATTTGTTTGACATGATCTCCTTGGTAGACAGCTTTAATTGTTGGAAACCTCTCCCTCTAATGGCGTCAGATTTACCTTCTCTATATTGTCCACCCACAGATCCTTCTCTTGCCAGTTAGTGCAATTCACAATGATCTGCCTACCCCTCCAACTTCTCCCTGCAAACAAGCCTGTGCTTAGGCAGGCTGATTCCTGGAGTACAGGGAATGGGCAGGGACTGTGCAGGGCTGAGATTCAATCTGAAAACTTGTGATCAGTTCTTTGGTTTCACTTGTCACTTTTGAATGACCCATCACTTGCCTCTCTGGGCCTCAGGCTCCAAATCACTGTAAGGGAGATAAGGCTATATAAATTACACATTTCCGTGGGGTGTGAATGGATTATGTGGAAATGCACTCTTTCCATTTTATCACGTACTGAAAATACAGAATAGTCTGTTTTTTTGAACTTTTTTTCCCCAGGGAATTCAATGTCATTGTTCTCAGATTTGTGAGATTTTCTTCAATGATTTTCTTCCATCAGCATTAAAGTCAGATTTTGCCCAATGGTCATTGCTTTGTTTAATACCTTAGAGAGTAGAAAACTAAGTTCCATCAAGTTCAGTGAAAAATTGAAGGTTTTTCTCACTTTAGGTATATTGAGCATGAAATCAAGCCAGTAGATTAATGTATCATAGAAGGTACTACACTTTCCTTATTCATAATTCAAATTAAAGATGATTTTAAGTAGATGAGTTTATGGTGATAAGGAATGAATTTAGACCAAAGAGCAAAACAGTTGTCAGGAGTCAGGGAATGTCTCATAGTTTATTTTCTCTCAATTTCCCTAAAACACTATTCATTAGAAACCATGTATAAATCCCAAACATAGAGCTATCTGCTTAAGAATTAGGCTAAGGAACAGTTTAAAAGTCTAATGACAATAATATCTCGACAATAAATGGCTCAGGATAGTAACTTAATCAACACAATTTCTGATTCACTTAAAATATACATGTGGTTTTGTTCATCACTTCTGGGAAAACATGATAATTAAATTTGATAATGGTTGCAAATGTAAACTATTATAATTAGGTGAATTTTGTTCCCCTAATTCTAAAGGGCATTTGCCAAATGTGTTAAAGGAAGATTAAACTGTCATATGTAAGTTATATTATAAGATGTATTTAAATGAAGATGTTCAGTGTTTTATTTTGAATATATAAAAATGAACAGATTGCTAATGTTGAGTGTGGGTCACACTAATTGGCCACACTCATAAGCAAAACTTGTTAATAACACAAAGAAAGACAGGAAGTAATAAATTACTGATAAACTAAATCAGAAAAGATAATAGTGAGAGATTTCACACTAAATCTAAAGTGTTCAAAGAATTAAAGATTTTAGAGTTTATATGACAAATATCCAGCTGTGAGAGTGGTGGCACACACCTGTAACCCCAGTGCTTGAGAGGCTAAGGAAACCTTGATAATCCTGAGTTCAAGGCCAGCCTGGGCTGTACTGTGAGACCCTGTCTTGAAGAGAAAAAAAGAGAGATTAATGAAATGATTTCAAATAAACCACCAGGACTCAAGGTCAAGGGTACATAAGTACTTTTGGACAGAGTAGCATGTGGATAAATAGTGGGCAGACAAGCAGAAATAAGGGCAGATTTTCAATCCTAGAAGTCAGCATGAGTGAAAGAAAAAAATGATGAACAGAATGGACCAGTAATATTCAAGCACTAAAAGGTTCCCAACTGACAAAAGAAAAAATAAAGACCTTTGGGAACAGAGACATTAGAAATTGAACAAAATGAGACATAATTTCAGAACCTCTGTTAAATAGGGCATCTGATGTCAAAACAGCAATTACAAAAGCTTAGGTACATCAGTTATAATTAGACTCAGCTGTATTAAAGAATCCAGGAAAGAATAGTTTAAGTATAATAAAAGCTAATTCTTCACATTTTTAAAAGCCATATTGCAGGCAACTCTATGCAACATATTGGCTACTTTCTCACTGCTGGGGACAAGATACCGCACCAGAAGCAATTCATAGGAGGAAAAGATATTGATTTGGTTGGTAGTTTTGAGGGGAAGTTGCATGGGTAGAAGGCAGGAGCTGGTCTATAGGAAACAGTGACGGACGAGGTTGAGGATGAGGAGCTGGGCTTTGGCATCTCAATGCTGACTCCCAGTGACTCACTTCCTCCACAAGGTTCCACCTCCTAAGGTTCCACAACCTTCCTGAACATCACTGCCAGCTGAAGATCAATTGTTCAAACACACCCCACAGAGAATGACGGGATGAACTAGGGACCCACAGCCACAGCCATTCAATCAACACAGGATAAGCCAGTGAGACAGAAACCAACGATTCTCGACACAAAGACCCCTAAGCTCACAACCTTAAAACATCCTTAATACTCATCCACCACGACTCAGGGAACTGAGCGGAAGAGGGGTCGGAAAGATCGTGAGAGCCGTGGTGGGGGAGACTATCCAGATGCATGGCACCCTTCAGTAACAACACACTTGGGCCAGGAGGATGGGGCTGAGTACTAGGCTCTCCATGGTCCCCTGTCACAAGGACGGATCCAGACGACCCAATGGAGGAGGATATCCAGCTGATTGGGGATGGGGAGGGGGGCATTGGGGAATTGGGGATTAGTGTTTGCCCACTAAATAATGTAACTCATTATGGAAAATAAAAAAAAAATAATAATTCAAAAGCATGAGCCTAAGGGTGGCATTTTACATTCAAACTACAAGTACTGTAACCTTGACTTAATGGCCACAATTGCCTATTAGCTGATGAGAAAGCAAGACAGAGAGGAGTTCTCTTGAATTCATGAGCCCTTCCCTGAAGCTCCACAAAAGCCGATCCGATTCCACTTCACTAGACAAGCAGCCATTGCATGACAACACATTGACAGTCACCTGGGAAATGTCTTCTAGCAAACTCAGAAATGAGCATTAGATGGCAGTTAACTTCTGCCGTGGATTATCATATAGAAACATTGAGACATTTTTCGAGTGTCCGTTACAGGGTCAAACCCTCCGAGAACTCTAACTTGCTTATCATTTCTTAGTAATCTTGAATTAAGAACCAATATTCTTCCCACTTTGTAAGTTGGGAACTGAGGACAAAGAACATGAAACTTACTTCAAAGTCATAGATCTGGCAAAGAGAGAAACAAAACTAATTATTCTGGGTCAGCCAGGTTCCAGGGAAGAACATGATCTCTGGAAGAATGTTTCCTGAGTAAGGTGAAGTGGCTGATGTTTCCAACAAGACACAATATGGAACCAATCATTTTCTTTAGAAAAAGTAGTTTATAACATGTCCTGTTATCCTGCGTGTTAATTTCACAGTACAGGCATTCCATAACCTGCAGAGAAAAGAACCTCTTTGCAGAGCAATAATGAATACATATTAAACTCTGGGGAGAAGACATTCCAGAGAGATAAAGGAACTCAGCGAAGATAGGAACGATGGGAGAGAGAAAAACAAATCATATCAAAAAGAATGAGTGAAAACAGATTAGGGGAAAGAAGCAAAGTGAAAAAGATATCCATGCATCACTGTCATGGTTTGATCCAGGTGTCCCCCACAAACAAATGAATGTGTTCTGGGTGATCAATGCCCAGCTGATGGCAGTTTGGGTTTTAGAACCTCACTGGAGCTGTGTTTTTCTGGGGGGCAGGCTTGTGGGTGTTATAAACCAGCTTCCCCTTGCCAATGTTTGACACAACTTCCTGTCGCTGTTTGCAGTGCTGTGGCAGAGGTGATGTCCACCCCTCTGCTCATGCCATCGATTTCCCTGCCATGATGGAGTCTCCCCTCAAGTCCATAAGCCAAATAAACCCTTTCCCTCACAAGAAGCTTTTGTTCAGGTTCTTTTTGTTGCAGCCATGAGAGAAAGGTAGCTGCCTTCAGCTCATTCTTGTAGCTATCCAAATGGTTGGAAGCAGTCTTCCTTTGGAGGCAATGTATGCAAGCACGAAGACAGAAAAGGGTTTTAAAATGAAAACAACAAGGGGTGTTTTGTGATCCATTTGGAAGAGAAATTACAAAAATTTCATTTCTTTTTTTTTAAACAAAAGCACTTCAACTGCAGAGACTTATGACCACTGTCTTTGTAGGAATGAAAGCAGTTAAGCAATTATGTCTTTATCTCCTGTCACATCTGTACTTTAGCAGGACTGTAGTCTAACAGGGTTGGGGTCCAACTTTTATTAGGTGATTGGCTTTGGGACTTGGGAAGTGACACATCCTCCAGATGGATGAAGAAGAAAAGTCAGTGTCCAAACTGCAACTCAGGCCTGCGGTAAATGAGTGGAAACATAAGCCCATCGGGAGGATCACCAGTGACGACAGTACACGGAATAGCAGGACTTGCACTGTAAAACTCCTTGATAATCTTCAGTTATATGTCATCTTGAAATGCTTACAAAAACTCACGGAGCCGGGTATGGTGGTGCACGCCTTTAATCCCAGTGCTCGGGAGGCAGAGGAAGAAGGATCGCCATGAGTTCAAGGCCACTCTGAACCACGTAGTGAATTCCAGGTCAGCTTGGGCTAGAGCGAGACCCTACCTCAAAAACCCAATAATAATTATTATTATAAATTATTATCTTTAAGGGAGATAATGAGAATGGACAACTCATACTTGTATAGTTCTGTCTACTATGAGAGAGCAGACATTGGACCATTTTATAAGGTACAAGTTTAGCATAGTGAAGAGAAAGATAAGAAATGTAAACTCCACAGCAGCACAGAGTTTGTACCAGATAAAAACCAGTGGAGGGGGTCCTTGGCAGAGGATCCAGGGCCCACTTTCTGCTCACAGACTAGGGTAGCTACAGGGCCCTTAGAAAGAAGGAAGTAGAGTGATGGGGGAGGAAAATATTACAGCCATCCAATCCTATTAGAGGAAGCAACGGGAGTGGCTATCACTCACCCCATTCGGAGGTGAGATGGTTAGGCTTTGTTGTCAACTTGATCTTTTAAATTATCTTGGGTGGGTCTCTGAGGATATTTACAGGAAGGCAGCTTCTCAGTAGGGGGCAGGATGAGCTAGAGAGAGGTAGAGCTCAGGAGAGCTAGAAATGAACATCCCTTCCTGTGTGTGCAGTCAGGAAGGAAGTTCGGAAACTCAGGAAGCCATTAAGTCTGGGATAGTTTTGTAAGACCTCTGCCCTAAGGCTATATAAAGGAAATCTCTCTCCTCAGACCCCATGCCTGTTTGCTGTTGTGTGTGTGTGGTGCTGGTGATGGGTTTCTCTCTCTGCTTGGACCTGTGAAAGGGGGTCAGCCTCTGTTGCCATTCTGGAACTTCCCCTGAGTCTGTAGCTTCAATAAACCCTTTCCTCCTATAAACTGTGCCAGGTTTGGAGGTTCATCCGAGTGGCATGTGAGCTGACTATGACAGGAGGAAAGGAGTAGAAGCAGAAATTTCAGTTCAGAGAGAAAAATTTAGCTATTTTTGTTCTGGGGATTTTCCACGTCAAGAAGGCAGCTCCTACAGTTAACATATACCTTATTCTCAGGAAATTTCTAACAATTCCTAGTGATGCACATAGGTATCATTTTTCTATACTGGTAACATCAACTCATACTCTGTATTGTAAAATATTAAAATGTCCAAAAAAAGCCCTCATGGAAGTAACATTTTTAATGCCAGTACTAGCTCTCCCAGGTCCATCTCAAAACTTCCTAAGTCATCTTGAAGTTCTCTGCTTTGTACACATTGCCTCAGATGGATCTATGTGACTTGTCCAGCCAGTATTTCAGTTGCAAATGAATTCTGAAACCCTCTTAACCTTGTCCATCTTTCAGCCTCTGAGGCAGGAGGAGGACCTCAAGTATTGAAGTACGTTCACAGCTTACCTCTCGGTTTAAGTAGCATGTAGTTG
Organism: Zapus hudsonius; assembly: GCA_004024765.1. Lineage (NCBI taxonomy): Eukaryota > Metazoa > Chordata > Mammalia > Rodentia > Dipodidae > Zapus > Zapus hudsonius. The sequence continues at coordinate 56,686 of PVHP010001856.1, read as the reverse complement.
ATTAGCTCACTGTCAAAAACTCTCTAGTAAGAACTTCAAGACACCAAGGGGGCCTTTGTCACACATTTCGAGTTAAAAATTCCACTTGATCAATACCGTCCTCACTCAGAGGATAACACCCTGATTATTCTGCCTCATCTTGCAATACTCTCCAGTGTAGAGGTTTCTACAAAGTCTTCAGTCCCAATTTTATAACGGGTTATTCCTATCTCTGTCACTCATCCTGTGTTTCCTGCTCTCTGTCATTTCAGGGCTCTCAGCTCCTGATTTCTTATCATTGCAATGACTCTCAGTTGACTAATGCTCACTTCATTCTGCAAAGCAGAAAGTAATTAATTTCATCTTCCCAATAATCCTGGGCATATGGTCTGTTTTCAGAGGACAAAGGAAGAGAGTGGAAGTGGTGGCATGCAATCATTAACTGCCATAGATCAAGGGCTATGTGGTGAGGGAGACAGAGCCCACCTATGTCTTACTCTTGTCAGAGATGAAGAAGAAAAGCACTTTTAATCTAAGGCTTTTAAGATTCAGCTTCAGGCTTTCAGGACACATATAGCCTAGAAGAACAGGTGAAATGATGTCACAGAGATAAAGACAAGAAGATAATGTGATGTAGTTATGAGATCTGAAAGCCATGGAGTCTTTCTCCGGTCTCCATAGGCTTAGCTTTCTTAGGGCATCAGACACTCATTGGTCTCTGAAACTCCCCAACCCAGTGGCTGTCCAGTTGGCTGAATTGCAAACCAGAAAGATGAAGATGCTGATCATAAAGCAGAAAGGGAAAGAGAAGCATCTTCCAAATTGGGAAGGACACTGTTGGAGTAGCCACCTCGTGACTTGGATAAGGGCTTTTTACCTGGCAATGCAAAATTAAGTATCACATTGGGGTTGACTGGACTGGTTTCCTTGAATGTACATGGGAGTTCCTGATAGGCTGGCTAGTTAGACAGAGGATTGGTTACTTTGCATGTGTGGGCCAGTTGGCTTCCTGGTGAGTCAAGGCTTTTGACCTTTTTGGTGAATGAGTATGTCAGGGCTCTTTGGATTTCAGCTCCTGGGCACTTCTTCCTGGATATACTTAATCTCTGTTGCTTGCCATATCTGTCAAACCATGCGGATATCTGTTTGTTCTTTGGGGATCTGTAACCCTGACTATAACCCTGCGTATAAAATGGAGGATAGTTTATTCCTGTTTTGTATCCTGTACTATAAACAATCTCTGTGGAGTTTTTCTTCTTGCTGTTTTGAAACAGGGTCTCATTCTGTGACCCAGGCTGGTCTGAAACTCACTAGGGTTGGCCTTGAAGTCACAGCAATCCTCCTGCCTTAGTTTTTCAAGTATTAGGATTTGAGACATGAACCAAGATGCCAAGTCATGATTTGGATTTTTGAATAGTCTTTAAAAGAAAAGTGTACATGAAAGCTAAGGCTTTCTCCCCATTAAAAAGTGTTTAAGGAGATGAACTAGTTATAATATGTAAAGCATTTTGATATTGTGATTTCAAGAGATAGTTCTGTGAGAATTAAAGAAAATTTATTATAGATTCATGTTAGGAGATATAAATCTGATATTTATATTTTTATATATTTTCATTTTCCTTATTTTCTTGGTTATGGTAGAATATAAAAACTGTGTTTTCAAAGTGACTTAGACATAAAACATACAATAAAATATTTGGGCATACAAACATGGCGGATTGAGGCAGGGAAGCATAAGGAATAGTTTTGCCTTCTAGGCACTGCTTGGCTTAAGCAGTAAATGCACCCTTCTTCAAAAAAAATGCACTTAGCAAGTTGTTAGGAACCTGGACCGTCACTTGACCTAATCGCACAAAAAACCTCCACAAAATGAACAAGTTTTCTCCTCCCCTTATCCACCTCATTTGAAGCAGGGTTTCACTAGCTCTCACTCGGCAGCACTTACTAAGCACATCAGGGAAGTCCTATCTCTGCCTCCCATCTTGGGGTCAGAAGGCTGGAATGACAGAAGCAGGCCATGGATTCTGGCCTTGGATATGGGTTCTGACAAACTCGAGTACTCAGCCTTGAGAGGTGAGTACTTCAGCCCTTGTGTAATCTCCCCAGCCCCTTATCTATAAATTATAATCCTATTTGAGTGTGAGGAAAGGTAAAATTTATTGTTGTATACAATTGATCTTTGTTTATTCAAATGTGAACATTTATTCCATGTTCTTTAATTTATTGCATGTTGTGTCTGACATATTATTAATTCTCTTGGTTTTCTCACAAAATATCTTTATTGCACACTCATTCTGGAAGTATGTCCTTGTTCATTATAGAATTTCAAGTTCTTAAGTAATTTCATCAAATTAGAAAAATTTCAATTTCTTTGAGTTTCCACACCGTGTCTTGAAACGTAAGTTTGATTATAGAACTATATTCTTCAGGTCTCTCTCTCTCTTTTCTCTTTTCTCTTCTCTCTCTCTCTCTCTCTCTCTCTCTCTCTCTCTCTCTCTCTCTCTCTCTCTCTCATTTCCCCACCTCCCTCTTTGTATTTGGGGTTCTTTAAATTGATGGCATTTGCTGCTTCTTTTCTCTTATCCTGACTGAGATTTGCCTGACTTCCTGAAAATGTGGATTCCTTGGTTGGTTTGTTGTTTGCTGAGTTTTGGAGAGAAGGTCTTTCTATGTACCTCTGGCTGGTCTGATACTTGATATGTAGTCCAGGTAGCTGGCCTGGAGCACATGGCAATCCTTCTGCCTCAGATTACAGGTGTGTGCCATCACACCTGGCTTGGAGTAGCCTTAGAACATTTGCTTCATAAAATATCTTACATTCTTTTCTTTTTGAAATGTATTAGCTCTTTATGTCCAGACTGTAACTTTTACATACCACATGAAAAATAATTTTACCTGAGACTAAGGTTATAGCTTAGTAGTAGAGTGCTTACCTTGCATTCTCAAGGCCTTGGGTTCAATACCTAACACTGTGCAAAAATAGTTATAATAACAACAATGATAACCATGTTAATAATAATAATTTCCTCTGCCTTTTCCCCAGGTCACTCTAACCAAATCTAATCAGTTTTAAATGCACTATTGGTCATTTAAATCTACCTTAATGCATTATACTTTACAATCAATTAAATATCCCTATTTTAAATATATCTCAGTAAGTTTTGGCAAATGTATAGACTATGCAATTTTCAGTAAAATTAACAGAGAACATTCCATCCTTTCAGAAAGTTCCCCACATCTGTTTGCAGTCAACCTCTAAGCCCAACCACAGACTACCAGGGATAAGGTTTTTATTTTATTGATTTGTTTTATATTTTCTAGAACACCTATAAATGGAATCATTTACTATTTTCCCTTTTTTTGGCATGGCTGTTCCTATTGAGCGTAATATTTTTGAGATTCATCCATATTCTTTCATGTAGTTATAGTTAATTAATTTTTATTAAGTAGTCCAATTAAATGACCATAACACATGTTTGAAATCCATCCCTCTGTTGTTTCCCCCAGTGTGGTTTCCAGTTTGAGGTTAGAAGGAATGCTATGAACACTCTCCTGCAGGCTAAGGATCCGAGAGCACTCATTCCACAGGCATTTATCACTTACTCGGTGTATCTTTTACTGTATAAAATGGCTGTTCAGCTTTCCATTCCCACTTGGAATGTTTATTCCACAGTCTCATTCCATAAAGCACTCTGTATGTTGTCCATGGTTTTAATTTTAGCCACTCTGTGGGCATGTAGCTTTTTTTCATTTTTTGATTTCCTGATAAGTAAAGTTACTGGACATTTATTTGCATTTGTGAAATGTTAAATCAAGTCATTTGCCTTTGTATATTGATCAGAATACTCAATACTGTAAAGATGATGCAAGTGATTTTATGTAACTGCGATTATAAATAGCATCCCTACAAGTGTTTTGAAGTTTTGCCTTTAACAAATTTAAAACTTACATGGAAAAACATAAGGTCTAATGTCACAAAACTTAGGGGGTGGAAAGATAACTTTCAAAAATTGAAGACAATTTTAACACTGAGCAGAAGATTTAAATAGGGCAAAAATTATTGAACGGCAAACTATATTAAAACATGTTTGATATCATTAATAATGAAGAAAATCGGGGTTGGAGAGATGACTCAGCAGTTTATAGTGCTTGCTTGCAAAGTGTGACAGGCCAGGTTCATTTCCCCAGTACCCACCATGTAAAGCCAGATAACATGATGGCATATGCCTCTGGAGATCCGTTTTCAGTATCAGGAGGAGGCAAATTCAGTCTCTCTCTTTCTCTCTTTCTCTCTCTCTCTCTGTCTCTCTCTCTCTTTCCCTCTCTGTGTTTGCAAATAAATTATAAACTAAACATTTTAATAATGATGAAAATGCAAAATGCATAAAAACAAATGAGGCATCATTACATACTAACTATAATTTATAAAGAAAAATAATTCTGTGTGTGTGTGTGTGTGTGTGTGTTGGGGATAAAGTGTGATGACTCATGTATATTAGACAAATATCGTCCTACCAAGCCCTATCCCCAGCCTTTAGATTTGCTAAAATAAATGCAAACTACTGAGTCATGCCAAATGCTAATAAATATAGAAGTTGCAGAGACAAGATGTTGAAAGAGAGCCACATCAGGAAATAGCTTTAGGACTCTACATTATTCAGCATTCAACAACCTAACAATTGCATATGAAAGTTAAATTAGAACTGGAAGGCATAAGAGATGGCAGGAAGCATCTTCCCAACAAGGGAAACAGATTCATTAAACATAGAAATGACATCCTTAGTGGACGTGAAAGGCACGAGTGCTAAAGTGGATGTAATAAGTACTGTCAACGTCCCCTTCTCTGCTCCTGTTGGAGACCTGGAAGATTTAAGGACAGAGCCCACAGGACACTGAACTTGGGCTATTCATGAGGCCATGTTCACAGCGGGCTTCCCAGGAAGGCCTCTGCTTCCTTTCCTAGGAGGAATAAATTCTCCCTACAATCCTCTGAGCAGGAATTCATTGACAGTGTGTTTAACCCTCGTGTGAAACAAAGGCAGCCTACACCATTTGCCTTTTTCTAGTATTAAGTTGCAGCTGGCTTTGAGTCTCCTGTGGGCATTTCTATATGTGCCCACAGGTGAACAGTTCCTGAGATCCCCAGACCCCGCAGCTTGCAGCACTAGTGTTGGTTAACAGCTGGTGTTTGGATTTCACTGCTAAAGTAAGGAAATGTTTGTGTTCCTTTTCATATTTATTTTGTTTCATCTTCCATTATACACACACACACACACATATATATATATATATATATATACAGTTCACATATACATGTACATATACATATACATATTGTAGTACTTACTGTCTCATTGTTGGGACAAAAGACCAGACCAAAAGCAGCATAAAAAAGGAAAGGGTCTAATTTTGATAGTAGTCTCAGGAAGAATTTTCCTCATGACATTGCAGAGCAGAGGGTGGGCATCACACCTTGTCACATCCGTAGCAGTTAGAGTGAGCTATCTCTGGTCTCAGACACTCATGTAAAATGCAGGCATGATGATACACACATATAGTTCAAGCCCTGGGGAAGCAGAGCTGGGTGTGCTGGCCAGCTCATCTAGCTGTACTGCTGATCTTCAGATTCAGTGAGAGATCCTGTCTCATAAAATAAGTTGGAGAGCAATTGAGGAAGACACTCAACATTGATGTCTAACTTCTGCACACTTGTGAGCTCACACACACATAAACATGCACACACAAAAAGTCAGATCTTTTTTAAAAACAATAATATTCCTCAGCCCTTTATTGGCATGTGTTAGATTTATGTCAGTAACTATTAAAGGCTAGTCCATGTGTTCATCTAGTAGGTCATAATAAGCTCCTTGTAGAGAAAGATGTTATTCATTTTATTAGTGCACATAAATGCTGGAATAATTAATGTCACCACATAAATATCAGAAAGTATCAACAACTTTGAGTTTTCAATGATGAATTATGTGTTATTACACTCTTCGAAGTCAGTGAGGTGACAGGATAGGAAACGACTTCACACTCATGGAGCCCCATTGCTATGGTCGGTGTGCACACAACTTAGTGACGTACATGTGCTTTCTTTTCCCATTTTAAAGAAATAACTGACTTCTTAACTTTCAGTATATGAGATCTTAGCAGTTTGACCAAGTGATCAGTCCTAAAATATGAGCTCAAGGGTATGGATCCGATGGTCACATGTTTTGATATATAACACCAAGTCCTCAAAGGATAACACGGGTGATAACGTATGTTCACATAGAGAATATACCACACATCCGATGTAACCAGACTCCTATCTTTATGCTTCTTGCTTAGTGATTCTTGCTTTCTATTTCTGACTTACCTTAAGCCAGTGTACCCTAGGCTCCCCTCCCCAGGCTGCATGTAGCTCACCTGCCTGGATCTTGGATAGCCTCAAAGCCTGACATAGTCATAAGGTTCTAACTAGTACTTCCTAGCTCCACGGAGAGCAGGGAAATTGGTGAGAAGGGAAGCCAAGGCCAAGTGAAATGATTAAAGACCCAAGGAAGGAAAGCTAATTTGCCCTAATTTCTAAAGTACTGGCTTGAGATTTGTTCTGCTTCGTGGGGGATTCAGGCTATTCTTCAGAGAACATTAGCACTGCCTGGAAGCTTCTCCGATTCCCCCTACTTCTCATATTATCAGAAGAACATAAAGTAACTGGCAGACTCAAAAGGAATTTATCTTGCTGAATTTATTTCACAGGTGGAAAAGACAACTTTGTAAAGCAGTGATGTCCAGTGAGACATCTCTATCAGTATCAGCTGGCAGAGTTAGAAGAGGCAAGATGCCAGGAAGGCCCTCACATGGATGGCTATCCCTCAAGATTAAGGGCTGGAAAGATGGTCAGTGGTTAAAAGCTCCCGCTGATCTGGGCTCAGTTCTCAAGCCGACCACTTCAGATGGATGCAGAATGTGGTCCAGGGTCTGGCGTTCAAGAAGCCAGGTACTTCCACACACATGTGCACACTTACACACAAATTAATTAATTTATTGGAAATTAATTTCGTTTTAAAAAGATCCAGGCTTATCTGGAAGCAGCGATGGAGCAATGAGGACAGGAAGGTGAACATCAGGAATCAGTCCGCTGAGTAGGGAGGATGAGATGCCACACCCTTCAGAGCAGGTTGCTTACATGGGTTGTTTATTCTACTCGGAGCTTTTTTCACTCCGTCCATCTTTCTTCCGTCAGTCATTTCATCAGTCTCCTGCAACCCACGTACTTTCCTTAAAGATCCACACACAGTAAGAGAGTACTCAAGATGAGAATTAAATACAGAGTGGAAAATGAACTTAGGGACTGTTTTTTTATTTTTTAATATTTTATTTATTCATTTTCAAGCAGAGAGAGAGAACCAGGGCCACCACTTTGTGGGTCTGGCTTATGTGGGTCCTGGGGAATTGAACCCCGGGCTTTAGGCACTGGAGGCAAGTGCCTTAACCGCTGAGCCATCTCTCCAGCCCTAGGGACTGTCTTTTATGGATCAGGTCTTCCTCATTTTCCAGAACAAGCCAGTCTGTTCCCCGTGTGCCCTGGTGCTTCCTTCCTCGCCTTCCCCCTCCGTCTGCCTATGAAAACCCAGCTAGGAGGCTAACACAGTTTGTGCATCTTGGCTGAGACTCTCCACAGAGCCCTAGAAGCAAGCTTCAAAGTGATCCTAGGCTGGGGTAAAGAGCCAGCTGAGCCTGGAGGGACAGCTTTGGTGACATTGTCTTTCACTGCACAGAGGACGACGCATGTTTCTCTGCTTAAATACACACTGCAAGCCACAAGAGACGGCAACCGTCTAATTAAACTTGATCAAGTCTCCTTAAGCAGGAGACTTTGGGAAACCCATCATCTACATCGTAAAGCTGCCCAATTTTCCTTGGAACCCAGAGGGAGCCGTCTACTGCTCAAGAGGGGCAGAGGATGGGGCCTGAGGGAAAGAAAGCAACATTTCTGGCATCTCCGAGTGGTTGGTGTGAAATAACAGAACACACGCGATGCATATTTAATGCAAACTAGATAACTTTATAAAACATGCAGAAAGATAACCTCATCTACCATTTAAGAAGCCACTGATGAGACATTGCTGATCTACCAAATCCCTTCCTAAGTTATGAAGATTTAATGGAAACAGTTTGCTTTCTTCGCTGTCTCTGCTGCCAAGAGCTCGCGGGATCTGAGGCTCACATGCGACGGCTGCATTTGAGGCTGTGGGGTGGCCCTGTCTTCAGACCAGGGAGAGCAATTTTCAGTTGGATTTGAGATAAATAACTCAGCTAATCTTTGTGGACGCACATGGCATCTGAGCACCCAAATGAATAAAAAGAACTTGGCGTCATTAATACTCTCTTTGTTGTTTGAATTTTATCAAGCTTTTATTTTCATAATTTCTGATATTCTCCCATTACCCCGCTGTTCACTGGCTACTGTCAGAAACAGAACGTGAAGTCCCATAAGGAGCAAGAGGCCGTCACTGATGGGGCCTCGTCAAAGTCCAAGAAATGGCAAGACTCAAGCAAACATCTCTGAGAAATGCCAATATATTGCCTGATTTCATGTACTGCCTTCACAGTAGCTTAACTTCTGGTTAAACAGCAACTTTGTTACTCTTTCGTCACAAGTATTCCTGGTCACAAGTCTCAAAGAATTCCTAAACAGAATTAAGAGTCATCATTTATGCCTTAAATCCAGAATCATGTAAGCATTGACTCTGGATTAATTTCTTTCAAGTGATCCTATGCATCCTTCTTAGGATCTCATTGGTGCCTGTGGCTTCCTGGCCTGGATTTCACCTACCGCTCTCGGCCTGGTGAGTTCTTCCCTGTTTTAAATCCTAAAAATAGTATCATGGCATCATCGCATTAGTGGACGTTGCTTATCGCTTTTATTTTCTTCTTTTCATCTAAACATTCAGATACTTCTTTACAGCAAGGGCTAACTCTACCACTTCTTTTTATCTCTTACAGAGTCTTCAAGATTGTGATTCCATGAAAAAGAGCTCCATAAAATCCCTTGGAAGGACGGCCCCTGGCACTGTCCAGTCCAAAGCCTTCAGGACGAGGTGGGTGACAGGGAGAAGAAATGTTGACCTCCAGGTGTGACTGCAGCATTGTGCTAACGAGCGCCACCACAAACTGTCCAGGGAAGCCTCTTCCAAACTGTTTCCATAGAACTCTAGCTTCATGTGATTATAATTGGCAATAATAAAAAAAGATTCTGAGATCAAATTAGTTCAAAAAGGGCAAGGTTAAACAAAGTTTAACAGGCTATTTTACCACAGAGCTTGGCAGAACACTTAACAGCTAAAATGCATGGTAATTTTGCAAAGGGGGAATCATAGGCAGAGTTCCCAAAAGTCTTTCGCCATGGAGGATTTCTGAAGGATGCTTCATGCAAGACTAGGAGCACCATTTGTAATATGCTAAACTCTAGGTTCAGATTTAGAAAGACACCCCAACCCGAAGCTCTCTTAATAGTTCTGGCTGAGCATATTCTACCACTTATCTCTAGAATGCCTGCTGATTGCCACCTCTTATTTGCTAGACACACCACTAATTTGGCATTAGAATTTCCACCTCTCCAAAAGAAGATGGCAGACATACATCTGTCTAAACCATACATCTACCTCAAAGACAAGCCTACGAGCTGCTAGCTTTATGTCAGTATTCTGGAAACACAAAACAATGCAATAAATCTTACCACACAGGGAAAGCATGCTCACAGAATTCACGAGTTCATAACACAAACTAAAATGTATGTAGGTAGTTATGGTAAAAGTTACACATGTGATAATAAATGTGTCACTGCCATTTGGGGAGAAGTGGGGAAGGGAGTGGGGAAGTCAGGGAAGGCCGCTGAGAACAGATGACTCCTGGACTGAAGCCAGCAGGGCAGAGAATGTGAGAGAGGGGAAGAGTCCCAGGTATGATGACAGTGTGATGCCTCTTCCCAATTAGACCAAGCTAGTAGTATGTCAGTGTTACTATGTAATGAGAATTACTTTTATAATATCATCTATATTGTAAGCCTATTTCCTAAAATATACTATCTGGTTAACAAATTTATTTTTTGGCTTATCACAGCCTTCAGATTGTTCTTGAATGCTTTATGACACAAGGTACAGGGCAGAACACCTGAAGACTCATATACACACAAAAATATCCAAAATATAATTTCTCCAAATGATACTATGAAAATATGAAAGCTTAAGTGAACATGTTGAAGTTTGGATGGAAATGGTGAATTCTAAGTGGCCATTGGATTTGTGTCGTCTCTTTGGAAAGCAGGTCTTGAGTAAAGCAGGGCTGCCATGTCTTTGAAGTACTGGGCTTGCTTATAACATTCCTTGCCGGTGAAAACCCAGCTGGACCTGGCTTGATCTGGTCATGACCACCATGTACTCTTCATATAACTTCTAACTCTTAACAGGTAAGAAAATTTGATAAAGAAACCCTTCCTAGATTAACTTCTCTAATTAATAAAGAAGGGATATCGATAATCTAAATAATCACTGAAAAGCTCAGATCAAATTCAAGTACAGAGAATGAGGCCAAAAAAAAAAAAAAAAACCTTTTAATCATCATTTAGGCAGAAGTTCTAGAGAGGGGAAAATGAGCCAAATGAGAAATGGGTTAGTAATTTCATCATCTAAATATCATTTTTCTCTACACTCATGGACAAAATTAAATAAGGATCAGCAAGCATTTACAATTTTTGCCTGGCTCATTTGTTAATCCTAAATCCTAAATGGCACTCATTGCCATGAACTTAAAAATATTAATGTCTTATATGAACAATAAAACTGAAGACATAATCTATTGAGCTCCGCTTGATGCAATAAAGTTACTTTTTATGATGGATTCCATCTCATTATCCAAAGTTAGAAAACAGATATTAGAACATAGAGTCAATGGTTTCTAGAAAAGAATTAATTATTCCTGGTGGAGGTACAGAGTTACCCAGGCCTTGTATGCCCAGGCTGCCCCTCCTCCTCAAAAGAGATGACTACAAAATGTACTGGTACCTGGATGATAAGATTGGATGCTCTGGGAAGCAGCTACAGAGCTAGGGTTTAGCATGTTGCAAGTTTATAAGGGAATTCTCTTGTCAGAAAGCACTTGTGGAATGGGAAAGAAATGGGACTGAAGAAGGAAAAAAATAGCAAGCTTCAGTGGAGGAGCACAGACATTCTTGCCAAACCCATGAAGAGGTAGAAAGCTACAAGACCACGTTAGAGTTGTATCCGGTGGGGATGAGGTAGGTGGTGAAACCTGTCATACTCAGTATGCTTTTGGATGTTGGCTGCCCTCAGAAGGACTACCACACTTGCACAAGTAGGCTGTCTCCATCTGCACTGATACCTAAGTGATTTAAAACTTGACACAGTTTCCCCAGGACACATGCTTCTTTTGCAAACCAAAGACAAGAACAGATCCAAGAACCCAAATACCTGAGAGTCTGCTGGGTATCCCTGATGTGCCTAATATCAGTCAGGAAGGAACAGCATTGGTAAAGGGAAAAATGAAAGAGAAAGAGAGGGAGGAGCAAAATAAAGAAAAGAGGGCAGGAAGAGAAAGAGAGAGGAAAGAGAAAGAAAGAATAAGGAAGGAAAAAAGAAAGATCCTTTGTGTATAGGTTTTAGATGCTAGAATAAGATCTGCTAAGGAACAAAAGTATATAAAATTAGACATACTCTTGCCTGTTTCAAAAATATTTAATACAATTTTACATCCCCTCTTATCTTTGATCTTGGTACCAACCCTGTGTAGTGAACAGAGAAGGCAAACGAAGGAGAAACAGAACTGAAAGAGTTTTTATAGGCAGTTGGTTAGGAACAGAGACCCAAAGAAACCTCAGGGAGATGCCACCCCACCTGCCCTGGCAAAACTAGAACTTGGCATCTAATCCAGCCTCACTCAAGATGACTCAGCCATAGGCTTCCTAACCCATAGAAGTGGACCTGCCGTGAGTGTGGGTGGTCTCTGGACTTGCCTTTCTCCCACCTTAATTTTTATTTTATTTTATATTTTGCCTGAACACCCGTGTGCAGGTTTCCCCCACTCTCTCAGCAAGGCTGGGGGAGGGGAGGGCTCTTGTTATGTTACCTGGGTATTTCCCCACTTATGTTTTATATGTATTTTGTTTCCAGATGCCTTTTCACTTTGTTACATGTGTTTTTTTTCCTCTAAACTCTGGGTCTTTCATGTGTGTGATATCTCTCTTGACTCTTGGCTACTTATTCTCCAGGTTTCTGAATTCCCTGGTTCCTGCTTTGGTGTTTCCTCACTCTGCTGCATGTATGATCTTTGATCTCTGAGTCCTTCACTAGTTCTTAATTCTCTGGTTTTTTAGGTGAAGAGATGGCACATACATTCTTTGCTCCCCACGAGAATATGCAAGTGTCTCTTCTGGATCTTTTAGCCTGAGCGTTCATGTTTTCCTTCTCACTTGTGTGTTTATAGGCTACCCCATCCCTGGATATTTTTCATTGATGGAAATCCCTCTGTCTCATCCCCCCCCCACACCACCACCACCATTTCCATCTGGGCAAGGAGAGGAATTCCCTTCTGCCTCAAGTCTTCCTCACCTACCCCTGGACACCAAGTCTCCTTCAATAAATCTCATAATTCATAATTTACTTTTTATGGAGTCTATTTTCTCAATATTTTTTTAAAATGGGCAAGAGACCAAAGGTTGGTGTTCACAGTCCTGTGCTCCCCTTGAGGCCCAAATATCTGCAACATGATAAATCATCTCTAATTCACATAAGGAAACTATGGTTTTCTGAGATCAGATCATGTGTATCAAAACTGGACCAACATCTAAGACTTCTGGACTTGCATGCTTGATTGCCTATTCTATCTTTACTAGCTCTCCATCTAATTCAGTGCCTCACTCAGGATGTCTCTCCCACCCAAAGGACCGGGCCTGTTTGGATGCAGACCAGAGGTCCGCAAAGCTCACACATTCTAAATGTGCAGGTGTTACTTCCTTTTAGACCATAGTAATCCTAGGCAGTCCTCAGTTGACTGTATTTTTATTATTGCAGCAAAAAGATTCCTTATGTGACTATTGAATTCATAGCTTCAGCACTGGAAATTAAGCTGTCTGGATCTTGTCACACAAGCTTTGGAAAAATATCTTTATAACTAGGTTTCCTTATTTGTGAAGTGATTTGTTGTGCTGATAAGCTCCATAGTTCTTTTCAAGTTTGGAGCATAGACATGGATATTGGTGCTACTTTGTAATGGCTCCTAAACTTTTGAACTCTATGACTCAGGGCTCATGCATAACAGTCTGCATTGCTTTGTTTTAGGCTGGGAAAAGGCACACACCACTGCTCAAATCACAACTTTCCTTCTATTAACTCCAACAATTAGAAACAAGTATGACGATTATGATTTCACATAAATTATCCATGTTGCTATAGAAGGAAATGCAGAGTTGTGAACCCATTGTATAAATAATGAAACTGATCTACACATACAGGAAGTACACACTGTGCATGTCTTTATCAGATGAAAAAAGTCAAAACAGTAGAGCACTTTGAAATCATGACTAGCTATGTTTCCTTTCAGTTATCACACACAAGCCAGGAGGAAGTAGTGGCCCCCATTTCCATTACAAGAAGTCTGCTATCCTCTAGAGCATCTATCTGTATGGCTTCCAACTTAGGTTCTGGGAAGGAGAGAAAGCCATAGCATCACAGAGCAGAAACAATGAGTCAAGCCATGGGGGCTGCATTTTCTTCCTCATGGAGGTAGGATCCCAGAAGACAGACCATCATCACAGTGGTTTAGTTAACCAGCCTTCAGACTGATTTTTCCTAAATGGGTACTAAATCACGTATGCTTTTCTCTTCTCGGCACTCCTCCAATTCCAATCTTGCAATTCTTCTGAAAATTCTGATCATTTCAATCAAGCTAGCCGGAGTGTTCAAGCCCAATTTACTTCCACCTTGACTCTTGCATTTGATCACAAATATCACTGTCTCTGAGATGCTTCGGTCTTCTCCCAAGTTTAGACTCATTTTCCATAAAAGTTGTAAGAAGCTAGTTTGCACCGAATAATGAATCGAATAATGAATCTAAATGTTCCATGCATTACTTCTTTCCCAGGCTTGCTTTGTTCTATAGTACTAATGAACTCAAGAGTGTAGACTAATTCTTTAAATCAAATGCTTTTGTAAAGCTTCCAGAAGTCTCTGCCTTCTCTCCCATCCCTCTGGCCCTGCTCTAAGTCCACTAGGAAGCTATCTTGTATGATGAAAATTGAGGTTTCTAAGAGTTGCTTTTACCCCTCATTGTAAGTAAACTTGGGCTAGGTGTGGAATCCAAAAATCACACCTTCTCTTATGGTCATTCCAAGCCCTTCTGTACCTGAGTGAGAGGAAACACTCTCACCTGTAGATCAAACCTCCCTTTCTGCAGATTTGGAGTGGTATGGGTCCAGCATGATTCCCACACCACGTGAAGCAGACACCCATACAGTGTGGACAAGACACCCCATGGAACACAGCTCAAAAGACCCTCCCTTCCCACTTTGCCACAAGGACACTGTGAAACCTTCCCTTTCTCTTTCTAGACAGTTCAGTTTCCTCTCCACCTTCCAGGTGCTGAACCCTGCTACTTGGTGTTACTAAAACTTTGGGCCCAAAAAGAAACTGTCTCAATCATTTGAGGACAAAGAGAGGAGGAACTGTCTCTGCACTGACTCTCATTGCACAACATGGATACAACTGCACCAAGACCACTGGGCACAAGGCCATCCTTGGTGGTGAGGTCTTAGAAAATGCCAGCATGCTTTTCTAATTAGAGCTTTTGGTCTTACAAGCACAACATTCCTTTAGTCAACATTGATATTAATCTACAATACAGGGTATAATTCAGTCATTATAGTCAACCTGACCAGGCTTTTTACCATGAAATAATTTGTCTCTGCTTTGAACTGTAGGTCTCACTGTTTTTCTTTTCATTTCCAGTTTCCCTGAAGATATTTATATGTGAAAACAAAGAGCAACCAAAAATATACTTGGGTTTTTATTTGCACAAAACGCCCATAAAATTAGGACAAAACAGAACAAGTATACCCAGCCTCTCCTGCCTGTATGTCAAGACACAAACACTAGAGCTGAGCAATTGAGTCTTACATTTATATCTCTATGACATTTTGGGAAAATTGAAGACTGCGAGCTACACATATGAGTAAAACCAGTGATTAGAGACAATGAGATTCAGTCTGGAAGAAAAAAAAAAAAACAACACAGTGATATTATTTAAGAGACAAAGACAAGTCTTTCCGACCCCAAATATAGACTACTCCCAAAAGCTAACTGTTCTAGGATTCATGAAAAATATAGTTTGGGTTTCTTTCAAAACCAATAAATACATTTCTTCCTGAATTCATGCATTATATCAGAAGCATTTAGAATGCAGATATTATAAATTTAACTTTAAACATCTAACAAGTGGCATTTCCTAAGAAGCAGCAAACAGGGTTATGAAATTTCAGATTTGGGGAGACAATCAGATAGCGAGCACTCAATTCTATCATCAGCTCTATGATCTTGACAATGGATTTAATTCCTGTAAGCTTCAGGAACATGGATTCCTTAAAGTTAACAATACACAATTGTCCTGAAGCTTACGTACAATACAGCACAGACTGCCCGGCAGGTAGATGCCTTCAATAAATTTTAGCTGCTATCTTATAATATTTTTTTGCTTCTTGACTCAGTAGCTATTTCATATCTATAGCATGTTTAAGATTGAGTGGATAAGACATGAACCTCTGGGAAATAGAGATGTCATGAGGCTAGAGGTAAAGCTCAAGAGGGTTGCAAAATGGATAATGTCAAGTTTGGTTCTAAACTTGATGGCTTCTATGTGTAGGCACAATAAGTCAATGGGGGAAAGTGTGAGTGAGGTAGGGAGGTGCAAGCAGGGAAGTACTCTCCCCAAAACCCCAACTCAAGAAGGCAGGGGTCCCCCGGGCCTGGGAGGAGTCTATGGCTGCTTGCACATAAGAGAACATGCAGACAGGGAGAGAAGCTGCTAGGAAACCCTGGGAGTTCTTTACTAGAAGGTACAACTGGAAGCACAGAGAATGGTAATTGATCAGCAAACCTACGTTGATCCTGACAGAGAAAATGATGGAACTATGACACCTTTGCTGGGAAGTCACCAAACATACAGGATTCAAGATACCATATAAATGAAATGAAATTCAAATTCATTGCAAGTAAGTATGGAAGATATCTTTGTATAGAGAAAGGAAGGTTAGCGAAATCCATGTTGAAAACATTCTAGAGGTGATCAAATCATTCAAACACTGTGATTGTAATGACGGTGACCTTGATGAGGAGATGGCACTAAAACACCCTGAGTTTACAACTCCTCTGCCTGGTGCTCAGTAGGCAATGAGCCTGTTCAGTAGCGCTTTTACACCCATTTCCATCACCAGAAGTCTGCTCTCCTCCTGAGCACCTGTATGGCTTCCAACAACTTAGATTCCTAACTGGCCATTCCTTCTGGGAAGGAGAGAGAGCCACGGCCAGCCTCATATAACCAAAACATATCTGCATATTTTATGCCGATAAAGAGACTTCTTGTCAAGAGTGGGACTTAGGGATGAAGAGCATGAGGAATTAAACCCTTGAGTCGACAACATCAGAGCCGCCTGGCCTGGCTGCTGCTACAATTAAGTAGACAATAGAAGTATGAAATGAATCTGGACAAGAAGGCTACAGAGAGCCTTGAACTCCAGATTTCATATGATTGACAGCAGAGTCATTGAGGAGATCAATGAAATGAAGAGATAACGTAAAGCTCCACTGTGAGAAGTCTGATATGACATGAGATATAGAATGCATTAAGAGGGTACGAAGAGAACGAGGAAGAGCTTAAAGGTTATTGAAAATCGCATCAAAGGGCTGGCAATATTTTCTACTTAGCCTTGAAAACTTTCAAAGCATAAAATTGACCTCGAAATAACTTTCTTTATGTGGCGGGGATCCTGTACATGCTGCAACTCTTCATGTCTCCAATTCAGTATGCACTGGAGACACACTGGAGAGAGACAGGTGAGGGTGAGCTTCTTCTCCATCTGACAGACCTTTTCAGGTATGAAGTGGGAAAAGCTCACTTCTAGCTCCTGTCTACACAAGTCCCCCCATCCCCACCCACTGGAAACACATGGACTCCAGGGAGAGACCACTAAAGTTTTCAACCTTTCTTTCAGCCTCTTAGGAAATGGCACTTGTTACATGTTTAAAATTATATTTATAATGTCTGAGTTCTAAATGCTTCTGACACATTGTCTGTCATGCAGAAGGTCAATAGTCCCCATCATATCTAGAGTTTTGCCAAAAAAGCCTCTAAACCTCTTTGCTACCAACATGGAGAAAGGAAGTGGATGACTTAGGAGAAGAGTAGAATAGAATTATGAACAATAGAAAACTACAGAGAGGGGGGCTCTAGAGACAGATCTTCAAAAAGAATCTTACAACACAAAATTATTTTAGTTGAACTGTACTTGTAGGTGGTCCATGAGTTCTGAGGTATAAAGATGTTAAGTGTATTGTCCACTTGACTTGTTTAATAATCTACAGTAATCTTGGGCAGGTCTCTGAGCTTGCTTGGAAAAAGGATTGACAAAAGGAGGAGGTCCCTTCTCCAGAGTGAGCCCTTCCCCCTCAGTGGGTGGGCCTTCCAGAAAGGGACTGGATATAAGGAAGCATGAGGGGAATGGGAACCTCTCTTCCTTCCTCTCCTGGCTGCTGGTGCTTGTCGTGATTTGTACTCACATCCTGCTCTCCTACCCTTCCTGGACATTGGAACCCAGTTCCCTTGGCCTCACATCGTGGACTGAAGAGCAGCTGCTCCCCAGGGAGCCATCAGGCCTTCTGGGATGGATTGGGACTGCTGAGGCCTCCAGCCACGTGGACTGAACAGCTACTGGTTCCTTCACTCGTGGGCCTGCAGACTCCTATCATGGGACTGTCGTAAGCTACCCCAATAAATTCCCTTTTACTCCAATCCACTCTATCAACTCTGTTTCCTCCAGAGAACCCTGACTAATACAAAACACAATTTACATAATCTTACAAGGACATAATTATCTGTTTGTTGATTAGAGCCCAATATAGGAAAAGCTCCAAAATTTGATGTAATATGACATAATAATATACCAAAAATCAATGAGGTGGAGCGTCATGTTTATAGACACATAGTGCCACTTGGGTGGGTAGCAAGCTTTGCAAGCTGAAAGCCTCTGACTCCATCATAGTCTAGATCTTCTTCCATTGTTCCCATCTGAGAGAATGGCGCCATTCAAAAAAAAAAAAAAAAACAAAAAACAAAACCATTGTCCTCTGAACTACAATTGGCTTGTATTTTTCCAATTCTCTTGCTAGACTCTTTCCCACCTATGTTAGTTACAGAACAATATTGTACAACTTCGGTGAAGAGTGAGGAATGAACTTTTGCTTTTCCATCACAGACCGGTTTTCCCCCACTGGTCTTGCATTTTATAACTTGATTATGCATATTACGCATAAATGTTAAAAGGGCTCATTTAACCTGTTAGAATCATGAAGTTTTTGATTCGTGAAAAAAAATATAGAGGGATCTATGTTGAATACTGTTATGATATTTGAGCCAGACAAATTGAGAAAGAACCCATTACTGTTAACAGATCTCAGAAGATTGCTCAGTGGCTAGTGTTTGCATCACAAGCATGAAGACCTGAGTTTGACCCCCAGAACCATGTAAAAATTGTTGGGCCTGGCAGCACACACTGATAATGCAGTCACTGGAAGGAGGACCCAGGAGAATTCCTGGGGCTCAATGCCCAGTCAGTGCAGCCTAATTGTGAGCTCGAGGCTAAAGAGAGACACTTTCTCAAAAAAACAGGATGAACAGCATTTCTGAGGAAAGACACTTGAGGTTGTTCTGTGAACTCCACACTCATACACACACACACACACACACACACACACACACACACACATGTGCACCTGTATACAGTTGTGCATACAAATAAATAATGAAACACAAACGTTAAAAAAAACAGTATGTCTGTTAGGCATTTAATCCTTTGTGCCTCAATGTCCCATCTGTAATGTAAGAGATTGAATAAAAGAACCAGTGAGTTGTTTTAAGAGGGGAACATTCCACGAGTCAAAACCTTTTAAAGAAATTGTGAGGCAATTGAGGGCCCCGAGGCAGATGGCTGAGCTGGCAATGTCCAGCAAGTGACAGATCCTTGGCCACCCAATTAAACCTTTCAAACAAAAATAGAAAGTACCCAACTGCTTCCAATTATAATCTGTGCTGTGCTGGGGAAAGACAAAGTCAGATGTGTTAAAAGCCTAATGAGGTGTGTGGGAGCAGCCGTCCTCTGCAGATTATAGCCCTGTCACAATGTTAGCCCTCTGCACAGTCAGCAGGCATGGACCGAGAGTCCAGGGAGCACAGAAATGCTTTCTGGCCCAAGAGGATTGCACAAAAGAAACCATGCCAGTGTCTTGATTTTATTGTTGTCAGACAAACTTAGCTGAGGATTCTTAAATATTGTTTGGCCTTCAAGAGAAATGTCAAATGTGCTGGAAACAGACTCAGATCCTTTCTTTAAAGGAGGAGCTAGCAATTTCACCAAGCTCCAGGAAGTCCAAGGAAGTCCCTACGGAATTGTCACAGTTGCTTTCGCCAAATCCGGGATGACATGCTCCAGTGTGGCTGAGCAACGTAAAATATTGAAAATCGCCCTTGTAGGCCGACCATCCAAGAAATAATACCTGCCAGAGGAGTTCTGCTTTGACACAGCCATTCACATAGATAACATCTTCTGTATTTGAAGGTTTACTTATTTGTAGAAATATGCAAGTGAATCCTTACTGTTAAATCCACTAGGATTATCAGAATCAATTATGAAGAAAAAATGCACTGAATATTTTAAGTTTACCTTCCATGTATTATGGTGGAACTCTCAGGCCAGAAAAATAATCACCAAGAAATCTAAATTTGTCTCCATATCCATACTTTTACAAGTGTTTTCTAAGGGATTTCCTTTCAGCCTGATCATTTCTTTTATATTTCTTTTTTCTTTGTCATATTTTCATTCTTTTGCCTACTTTGGTGCTGCAGGGGCTCTGCACATGCTTGGACAAGGTCCCTACCACTGAGTCATATCTGCAAACATAGGATTTCCCCTCAAAATGATTTCAACACACCTTTTTGCAACTCTGCTCACTGTCATTCCTCCCATGGATGCTTTTTTAAAAAGTCTTTTTAAGTTTTAACTGACAACTTCCATAAATACAGACAATATTCCATGATCAGAATCCCTCTCACAACCATGTTTTCCCTGTTCCAAATCTCCCCTCCACCGACTCCCTGGTTCTTTCCATCTAGTATCTGTTCCATTTTGAAGCCGTCGTTTTCTTCTTCTATTGCTCAGGTCTGTGTAGGTCGTGACAGCCTCGTGAGGTCAGAATGCCATGGCCACTTTAGTATATGGCATACACTTGTCTTCTTCCTTTGGCTCTTCCATTCTTTCCACCACCTCTTTCAAAATGGTCTGAGCCTTGGCGGTTGTTATAGAGACGTCTCAGTGCTGAGCACGCCACTGTCACATCTTAGCACTTTGGTAAGATTTGTGACACCCCGGTAGTCATCGCCATCTGAAAAGTGAAGCTTAACTAGAAGTGAGAATAGAATTAATAGATGAGCATAAACATAAGTATTTAATGGGCAGTTTGGTGGGCATAATCTATGCATTTAGCCAGACCACATTAGTAATTAACCCCCTAGGGCCTATGACCTCCCTAGCCATAGGTTTTTGATTAGGTTGTGAGTCCCAGGCTCCTACAAATTCTTAATTCATTTCTTTAGAATTGCTAGATGACTGCATTACAGATTTAAGTGATTAATTTTATATTTTAATTGAGAAAGTCTAAAAATAGACTGAGCAAGATTTCACTAAGTCTCAGAGTGTGGTTGGGCATTACGATTATCATTTTGTGTGTTTAGATTTGCTAAGTCAAACATAGCCTCTGAATGACAGCTGGTCATGGTTCTAAAGAAGCCATTTCAAAGTAGATGCCATGACCTGCACAAGGTGAACATTCCATCATGGAGGCGGAGGGGTTCACCAGGTCCCCCCTCCCTGAGAATCTGTAGGCTGTTAATAGCTGCTGGGGAAGGGAGGGACAGGTTTTTTAGTGGTACAATCACTGGCAAGATGTATATGCTTTTGTAAATAATGACCTCCCAATGCTGCTCCTGTAAGCAGTCCACCATTAAACATCTTAGGTCACCAAAAACAAAAAACTAGCAAGCCATAAGGGCAGAAGGTTGATTAGTTGGGAAGAGGAAGAAGCTCAGCAAGAGTGAAAGGGAGGAAGAGGGGAAAGACAGGGGAATAGGATCAGAACAAATTGTATCCATCATGACTATGCCATAAGGAAATCTGCTTCTATGTATCATATGCTAATAAAAACTTAAAAAGAAGAATTTAGTCACCTCTTTACTTACAGTTTAATAATTATCTAACAAAATGCCTAAATATGTTAGAACATAGTTTTTTAAAATACTTTTATTTATTTGCAAGCAGGGAGGCAGAGAGAGAGAGAGAGAGAGAGAGAGAGAGAGAGAGAGAGAGAGAGAGAGAGAGAGAGAGAGAGAGAGGAGTCAGGACCTCTTGCAACTGCAAAAACACTCCAGATACATGGGTCACTTTATGCATCTGATTTTATATGGGTACTGGGATATCAAACCTTGGCCATCAGGTTTCACAAGCAAACACTGCCAAGCCATCTTTACAGCCCAGAACACAAGTTTTGTACAAGGAAATAGCATTTCAGGCTTAATGAAATGACTATGTAACTATCGAAATTAAATCTAATTTAATTTTGAAGATTTATGATCATTATTTCATCTAACTTTGCTTTGTGTTCCCAAACTCTATAAATAGTCCAAGATCTTTCTGTATGAGCAACAAATATTGTTGCTTGTTTTCTTCTTATCTTTGTGTGTATGTGTTCGTGTGTCTGATTAGTGCTGCCCTGGAACACATGTGAAGGTCAGAGGACCACCTCTGTGTTGGGGTGTCGGGCCTCACTCTCCACCTTGCTTGTGGCAGGATCTCTTGTCCTCCACTGTGTTTGTCAGCTGACTAATGAGACTCTGAGGAGTCCCTTGTCTCTACCTTCCATTTTACCACAGGAATGGTGGGGATTACAGATGCTTGCTACTGTGCCCAACTTTTTTGTTCTGGTTCTCTTTATCCAGTGAGCCATCTCCTTTAGCCCTAAGAAAGGGTTTTGTTTAATTCCATTTACCTAACATATGTTAGACAATATGTTTGAAAATCTGTATTTGCATCATCCTATGTTAATAAGATAATCTGAGCACAAATGTTGATGAAATAGGAAGATCCTGAGTTCTCCAGATACACTGTATGAACAAGGTATATAAAGAACATAAAAAGATCTTTGTCAACTTCACATTTTATTTATGCTCTGTCATGGTCTGATCTAGGTGTCCCCCACAAACAAATGAATGTGTTCTGGGTAATTGATCCTCAGCTGATGGCAGTTTGGGTTTTACAAACTTGATGGAGCTGTGTTGTTGGGGGCGGGCTTATGGGGGTTATCAGCCACCTTCCCCTTGCCAGTATTTGGCACACCTGTCTGCCGCTGTTTGCAGTGCTGTAGCGGAGGTGATGTCCACCCCTCTGCTCATGCCATCATCTTCCCTGCCAGGATGGAGTCTCCCCTCGAGTCCGTAATCCAAATAAACCCATTCTTCCACAAGCCGCTTTGGCTTGGGTTCTTTCTGCGCAGCAACTAGAAAGCTGAATGTAACATGCTCCAAATAGATCAACTCTCAAGAATCCTCCAAAATAAGGCCATAATTCATTGGAGAAGTGGGTAAGACAATTATCACCCATTGCTTCCTGGCATTTTGGCTGAGATCAAGTGAAAAAATTTATCACTCAAACTCTGATCTTGGTTTCAAAGATTTGTTTTAAAACTACTCAATATTTTTAAAAAAAACTACTATTCAAACCCAAGATCAATTTTTAAAGGTGTCAGATATAATGTTTAAAGAATCAATATGGTATGTTTTGGGAAATGAAAGCTGGATGCCACCTGAATAGGAATGTGGAAGTGAGCTTATTCCCTCATCCCATCACCAGCCTGTTTCTGACCTCACCTTCATTTAAAAGTGAGCATGATTTTTCTAATCCCTCAAAGAATTATCCTGAACTCCACTAGATCTTATTGCACTCCCCTAAATTGCGTTTATTTCCTCTGGCATATTAGACATCCATCATGTGTGCATTTGCACTAGCTTCTTTAAAAGTTCTAACCTCTTTTCTATCCCCACCTCAACCCCAAACTATCAATTGAGAAAAGCTAACTAAATACCATTTACACACCTTTTTTCAAGTAATTCCAGTTTCTATCAAATCTATTACCATACCTTATTTCCTAGGACATAGCTATTATGAGATTGTTTATTCCTGGGGAGGCATGAACAAGCATCTATTCATGCCAGATAGGGCACTAATGACAAATTAGAGAAATTAGTCCACCCAAATCTAGTTTAGGGAACCAGTAAGTTTATTTGGGTTACTTGTAGGGCTATAGAAGAGGGATGATTTACAGAACGCTGTAACTCAAAGGCAGCCGGATCACCAAAAAGCCCACCTAGGCATGGATTGCTAATCACAAAAGCCACATCCCAGGAGCTCTCTGCCTACGCAGCAGGCAACTGGATTGATTGGAAAGGGCCCTGTTTATTGCAATTGTTACTACTTCTATAACCTTGGAGAAAGGGCCCAGTGAATCATGGGAGTTAGAGAAGCTTCCTGAGTCTTTAAAGCTCCATTTACATAGCAAATCTTGTGAGCCTCTCTACTCTGTTCTCACTGGAGGAAGTAGCCATATACCATTGCAATGGGGCCATCCGTTAAGCACCACATCACCGTCTATTGCATAACTCTTTCATTGCAGTTGTTAAAAGTCTGGACCATCAAGCTCAAGAGAAATGCCCAGAGCAGGCAGCTGCTTAATAGTGACTTACTTCTTTCTGTAATGCAGACTCTAGGGGTGCCTCGATGAATGCGATTATTTCATCTGAAAGATTATTCTGAAACTGATACTACGCTGTCATGAATAATTAATCATTGCATTGTTCAGAAAACAAACAGATGTGATAAGAAATGCACCCATTGGGGCAAAGAGGGAACATATAGCTTATTTTATTACTAATTTTCCATTTGTGAAGATGCCGTAAGACACACAATCCCAACATGAGTGTGTGAACTACAGGACAATGCAGAGAATATAAATGAACACCGTCACCTTTGCCACTCCATGGTCTCTTAGGGTCTGTGCAAAAGACTGTATCCAAGAGGGCACCGTTTCCCCCACCACCACCTCTGGAAACGAGCAGGTAGCAGAACTTGTTTGGGTCCCTTCTCCCCTCTTCTCTTTCAGCTTTCCTTTCAAGGATGATATCCTGGGTGTCCCAAGAGCTCATTCACTTGTATGACCACCAGTCCTATGAAAAGCTTTAATGTCATGGAATCCAGCCATTCTCCCCAAGCTAGGTGCTGGGTTCAAATTTACCCTGCTTTCTTTCCAACTTAAGGAAATCTCAGTGAGATAGAGTCAGATAGCAAAAGCAAAGAAGATGAAAAGACAGGGGAATAATATGATCAAAGGGATTTAAAAAAGCTAACCCCATATTCACAAACTCTCTATAAAGTAAAACTGTCTTTCAAATATAAAAAGGAAACTGCTTTATAATAAAATACTAAAAAAGGTGTTCAAGCTAAAAGTGAATAATTCCAAGCAGTAATTCAAACAAATACACATGCATGTACAAAAATCATATTACTAAAGCTAATCATCTAGCTATAAAAGATAGCAGGAGTGTATGTTCAAGGGCTTTTCTTCTCTTAAGGAACAAATAACTGTAGAAATAATGTGTTATAATGCAGTGACTCTATTACATATAGGGATGTAATATACTTGTCAATACCAGAAAAAGTGGTGACTAGGAACAAATTTAGATGACTCTAAGGAAATGAATCTATATTTTGACCACAAAGAGGGATGAGAAAAATATAAGAAATGAGAAAACTCATGTGACAAAAATACTGAAATAATTGGTTTTCATTTCTTCTCTTAGCTTCTTTAAATACTATAAATTACACACCTTCCTGAAGCTGTTTGCAGTGCTGAGGGCAGAGGTGATGTCCACCTCTCTGCACATGCCATCATTTTCCCTGTCGTCATGGAGTTTCCCCTCAAGTATGTAAACCACAAGAAACCTGTAAGAGATGATCTGGAATTAGAACTTAAAGAGTCCCCAGCTACTTCCAGTGCACCTCAGAACTTAAGGAGGTCCCGAATTCTTGTCTATAAAGTTAAAGAATTAAAATTATAGCCCACCAGAGGATAAGGTATAGTGTGAGACTGTATTTTAGAGAGAATGGGAAGTTACAGAGATCTCCAGCCACTAGTGTGGAGAGAACACGAGGGAGAGGGTTTAACAAAATCTATGCTGTTCAGCCAAACAAGCAAAAGAAGAAAAGATAACAGAGGGCTCCCATCAAGAGGAGAAAGTTTCATGTGGGAAAAATCCTGAGCCCTCCTCACCACAGACATTAGGCTGTGGTGAGGGAAGGCCTTACCTTCTTAAGGCCTGGAAATTTAGAAGTCCTTCTTCTAGGAAGCCATATGGAGGGAAGAGAGGGCTGGACTTTGTTTCAATGACTTTTAAGACCTTGGCCAAGTAAGTCAGATAGCTGGGTGGTCCATACCTGAACAATCAGTTTCAGCATCTAGGTTTGAGCTCTAGCTAGAGACTCTTTCCACTCAAGGGGAGGGGGTCAGGTTTGGGATCTCTGGAACTTGCCTGTAGGAGTTAACTCTCACAAACTTATCCCCCCCAAAAAAGATAAAATAAAATATATAATAAATTGATATAAAGTAGTATTTTAGCAATGTACTGTTGAGTCTATAATATTGTTAGGTAAAATATGAATAAAATATTATAGCAGCAGAGTTATGTGGGAATAATTTGTCTGCATCTCACTAGAATTTAGTGTCCACCCAGACCTGGTTCTTTTAAAGAGAGGAATATATGATAGATCTGTGAGCAACCAATGTAAAATCATTAGAAAAACTAAAATGCTACTGTAGAAAATGTTTACTTGATAAAAAAAGGCATGAAGAGAGAATGAAGGAACACAATAAATTGAGGCATAAAAATAAAGCATAAAATGCAGGCATAAACTAAGCTATGTGAACAACAGCACTAAATGTAACATCTCCAATAAAAGGCAGAAAATTGTCAGATTAGTTTAAAAAGCAATAAAAATTAAGTACATATTTTTTACAAGATACATTATTTAAATTCCAAGACAAACATCATTTGATAGAAACAAAAAATAAGACATATTAAAGGGATAATAGCCACAAGAAGTCCCTGAATTTGTTAAGAGCAAAGAAATTATATTTAAAAAAGGAAATGACTAGAGAAAGACATTTTATAATAACAAAATGTTTATCCAGAAAATTATATTAATTACCCACATGTGCACATTTAATAACAGGTATAGAAATACATGCAGCAAAATTTATAGAAACTAAGAAGAAAATTAAAGAGTAACAGATATTAACACCCCACTTTTAATATTGGCATGAGAAACTAGGCAAAAGATCATGAAGGAAATAAGTCCTTTGGCAATACAGTGCACGAGGCATTACAGACATTTTAGAACTCCGTATGCTTAACAGTATCAGAATGTACATTTCTCTGTGTAACTGTGGAATGTTCTCGGGAATAGAACATATGATGGGTCATATATCAATCCAATCCATATATATATATATATATATATATATATATATATATATATATATATATATATATATATATTTACCAGGAGAGAGAATGGGCATGTCAGGGCCTCTTCTCACTGCAAATAAACTCTAAATGCATGTGCCACTTTGTGCAACTGGCTTACATGGATACTGGGAAATCAAACCCAGGCTGTCAGGCTTTGTAAGCAAGTGCCTTTAACTGCTGAGCCATCTCTCCAGCCTTAAAACTTTCTATTTGAAAAAATATTATAGACTGAAGTTAGAAGTGAATATCAGATAAATTTAGGAAATTCGTAAATAGGCGATTTATGAATTTACATCCATATGTGAA
This sequence comes from Zapus hudsonius, assembly GCA_004024765.1. Lineage (NCBI taxonomy): Eukaryota > Metazoa > Chordata > Mammalia > Rodentia > Dipodidae > Zapus > Zapus hudsonius. The sequence goes on along the minus strand of PVHP010001856.1, from coordinate 29,446 downwards.
TTATGAAAAAATACATTTCTAAATTAGTTGACATGAAGGAGGAGTCAGAAAGGAAATGAAGGGAGAATGTCATAAATGTTTGAAGTACATGGAAATGAAGACATAACGTTCCAAAGCTGATGAGACACAGCTAACGGAATCCTTAGAAGGAAAGTTACAAGCTCTAATCCCAGTGCTTATTAAAGAAGTCCTCGAGTTAATAACCTCACCTACTACCCAAGAGCAGAACAAGAGAAAATTAAACTTAATGCAAGTAGATAGAAGGAAGTAAAAACATCAGACTACCACCTAGCGACATAGAATATAGTATATAAAAGTATTAATGAAATAAAAAAGATGACTTTTCAAAATAATAACTCATTTAGGGAACTCTACTTTCCTTCTCATCCTTTACTTTCTCAAGTGAAAAATGAAAATTATGACTGGAGTCCACTTAATGGCTTTCTGTGAGTATTAAATTAAAAATTATAAAGGATATATTAGACTGCATGGGCCATTGAAAGTGCACAACAAACTTTTTCTCTTTATAATGGAATAATAGTAATTCTTATTATTTTTATTTCAGTACCAATAGTTAAGAAGCAATGAAAAGTTGGTCAATGTCTACTAGATTAAATGTCTCTGCCAGGTGAAAAAGAGTTCTACCATGATTTGATCATATTCTGAAAGGTTGGTCCTTGCCCTTTCAAAGATTTTAAGTAATTCCAGATATCATTCAAATAATTCTCAACTAAACTTAAAGATGTTCTAGAATTAGAGCCTTAGCTGATTCTGCACAGCCAGGATAGCATAAAAGAAGTTGAAGATGATAAAGATAATACTTTTGAAGTCCTATCAGGCTCCAAATATGACAGTAATGTGCAGCAGATGTAAGGGATTGGATTCTGTATCAGTTAAGCGCTGCAAATTTGGGCTAGAGAGTTGGCATAGCAGTTGAAGGTACTTAATGGCAAATCCCAAGGGCCCAGGTTCAATTCCCTAGCACTCATGTAAAGCCAGATGCACTTATAAAGTGTCTGTGGTTCATTTGCAGCAGGAAGAGACCCTGGTGTGTCTATTCTCACTTTCTCTCTCTCTCTCTTTTTCAAAAAAATGAAATATGTATTTTAAAAGGCTGCAAATTCTTCAGCTATGTAGTTAGGTATGAACAGAAGAGCCAATCACATCCCTCAGCTTTTGATGGTTACTTAAAGAGATGTTGCCTTCCTTTCCCCAGAAGGTAAAAATAACAGTAGAAATTACTATACTGGTCATAAGTATTTTAGCTGCAAATAAAGGAAACTTCCCTAACATGTCTAACACAAGAGTTGGGTGCACATCTGCTTTACTGAGTAGAATGTTAGGAGTAGTTCTGAATTTTGACTACGCTACGAAAGACATGGGCTCCTTCTCTGCTCTCACTCCTACCAAGCATCCTGGGAGGTTTTCATGCCCTAAACCAGAAGCCGTGTGTCCCTCCTCCAGGCGTCACATATCCTACTGGCAGGAGAGGGGAGGACAAAGGCTGAGCACGTGACCATGCCCAAGAAGCCAGGGCCATCTATGTCCGGGGACGGGGCATCGTGGGGGCTGACACACTGCCCCATCAGGCAACCAACAATGCGACTTTCAGAATTAGGGAATCTTAAGCATTTTTGCATTCGGGTTCATTTAACCCTTACAATAATCAGTTTTCACAAACGAGGAAAATGACGTAGCCAGGTTGCTACTTGTTAACCACCACTACCAGGAAAATTGCTACATCTATAGTAATGTTGTTTAAATTCAAAGAGTGTCCCCTATTTTAATTACTAAAAGACAAGCCTTCCTTTTTTGCTGAGCCAATTTTACATCAAGGAGGATGCCTCAGTAATTAAGGTTGAGGCGATAGTGATGTGCCCATTGGCACCCTGGGCAAGAGCACTGTTGTACAGAATGCCAAGTGAGCAGTAGTCCTACACGAGAAGCTAACCCTTCCCATAGCTAGCGGCTCTGGAGCTAAGATTTGCATGAAATCTTAGACACCAATGTCACCCTCTTAGCCAACACAGTTTAGTTGTCATTTAAGTTCAGCATGAAAAACAAGTGTGGTACCATCCTGAGCATGTCATTTCTTTGGGAAACAGGGGGGAAAAGATAGTAAAACTATCTTACTATAGTTATCAGTGACCATAATGAAAACAATTTTATTTCATTTCAATTTTTGTTTCTTTGTCTTGATTTGGAAGGGATGGAGAACGCAGGGCCTTGAGTAAGCTAGGTGAGTGCTTTTTTAACTCTAAGCCATATCCCCAGCCCAATGGTGGTAATTTTTAATGATGCTCACATGGCAGAGATTTTGAAAGTCAGCAGCCAAATAAAGTTTGAACCGAAAGCCTCTAATAATATGATGCGGCCACAGTGTCTTTGAACGCTGGATGCACTGCACTCTGAAATGTCTTCCTTTATTATATGGTGATAACCTCTCTGGTCCCAGGATTAACGTAACTATTTTTAGCAGCTAGAATAGAAGCCTTCGGAGAATACCCGAAGCACATCTTCAAAGGTATGGCATGAATATCTTCCAGAGCTGTACTCATGGGCTGTCATTTCCTGCTGATCAGGTAAGAAGATTAATCATCTAATACAAAAGTGTATGAATGCGTTTCCAAGGCAAAGTGACTCGAACGACATTGAGGTGACCCAGATAAAACATCTGTTTATGCCTAGGAGATGCTTGCTCAGTATTATAGGGCTTTATAAACAGTGTTTTTATATATGAGTTAGTCACTATTATTGCTTTCATTGGCCTCTTTATTGTCATTAATAAAAGCATTTTGTTCGCAGCCGTACACGGTGTTGTGAGCTAGTCCTATTCTCTTATCAGCTGCCTCACTACAGAGTTTCAAAGAGGAAACCCTGACCCGACTCCCTCCAGCCCCCACTCCCCAGCCTCAGCCCCTGCACGAGAAACAAAAATTGGCAGTCTGGGCAATTCCCAGGAGATAAACCTTGCAGAGTGACAGTGAGTATTGACAACCAAGGAGGCCTGCTGAGTTGCTTCAAGGCGCCCACTTACCCAAAGAGCATGAATCCTGGTTGTAATAAGTGAGCTTGGAGGCCCAGACAGGCTCTTTAATCTCTGAAATGACACTGTGAACTCCAGTTCACCTGCTCGATTTATTTACATTGCTTCTGCCGGCTAACAAATCCAAGTCTCCATCAGATTAATCAACATTTATCAGCCAGCGGCGGGAGCGTCATTTCGGAAGGTAAGTAAAATAGAGAGGGAGTGAAATGGAAAAGCGAGAGAATAAAACTCCCATTATTCTGTGGCTATTTTATTCTCTCTGTAGTTTATTCACATAATGAATGATGTATTTCTGCCTTTAACAGCCTAGCAACTCTCTATGAGGTTTGTTTAATGCTTCCCCACCAGGGACTTTGCAATTCAGCGTAGCACGCACAGCAGGGTGAAGAATGCCCATGATCAAGTCCAGGTTTGAGGGTTTGAGATCACCCAAGTCATCCAAAGGTAACAGGAATCGCCATGGTATCCTGCGTTTGGAAGTGTTAATGCAAAGAAATTATCAGCCAATAACAAAAATTGGCCTAAGTGGTAGGTCATTGGCCGTGGACATGAATCATACATTCATTCATGTGTTAGCAAGTGTTGAGCAACAGCGATGTACCAGGGACTCTTCTGGGTGCTAAAGATGTAGCATGAATAGAAGATGGTTCTGGCCTCTCTTTTAAAGCTTGCTTTGTTTAACTCTTTGAGCTGATACAACATGCAAAGAGACACCATCACAGTCATCTGTAAATGCTCAGTGAATTACAAATGAAATGATGTCCAGACCGAGGAACCCAGGACTGTACAACAAGCAGTGTCCACTCTCCAGGCTTCCACAGCACAGATCTCCCACCTCTAGGGAAACACTTCCTTGAGTTGTTAACAGCATACATTTAGATTTTTCCTGTTTTCAAATTTTCAGTAGATAAGAGATTCTTCTTTTTTTTTTTGCATGTACTAGTATCTGTTCGTTTATAATCCTGTGTAAGAAACCATTATAAGTACATCAGATTTATTTTCTCCATTATACTCTTGGTAATTGGATCACTGGATATTTCAGATGGACTTTCTATTTTAATTTCACCATCTTTCATGTACAAATGAGAGTCATGGTGAACTGTTTGAGAAATCTTACCTGACTTAAGTTAACAAGGTCTTCTCATATTATAAATAAATGCTTTGTTTTACATTTCACATTTGGATTTATAATAATCTGATAGTATTTTTTTGTTAGAATGTGGTCAGCTTCTAACATCTATGGAGTTTTTTTCTAGGAAGGGTCTCGCTCTAGCCCAGGCTGACCTGGAATTCACTTTGTAGTCTCAGGGTGGCTTTGAACTCATAGTGATCCTCCTTCCTCAGGCTCTGGAGTGCTGGGATTAAAGGCGGGCGCCACCACACCTGGCCGATGTTTTTCTTTTCTATTTCTTATGGCAGTCTCCTTAGGCTAACACTCTAAAAACAGTGCCTTCCTTTCTGTTTGCATTGCCGCTTCTTGTGAGAGCTATGTTCTAACTACATTTCTAGCTCTCTTTTCTGTCTACTCTAGTATTCATGATCTGCCCAACTCTGCTCTTAATTATTGAAGATTTAAACGGTTTCCCATGTGACAGAGTTTCTCTGATTTGCTTCAATATTGTCTTACCATCAGTAGCCTGTTTGTCTATAATTTTTAATAAACTTTAACTTTTGGAGAAGTTTTAGGTTCGAAGGAAAATTGAGCAGAAAATCTACATATTTCTTACATGTCTCTTTCTGTGACAAAGGCATTGACAGCCTCTTCCAAAGTCAAAATGCTCAGTGGTCAAATCTACTTCACCACATTATTTCTAGCTGAAGTCCATAACCCTATGAGGAATATCTGCTTTATGGGCTTTGATAAGCATGCTGTGATATGCACCCATCACCATAGTCTGCCATGTACAGAAATTTCACAGCTCACAGTTCTCAGTGCTCCTCCAATGCACCCCTCTGTCTCCTGACCCTTATCAAACACTGTCCCTTGTGGTCTACATAATCTGACATTTCCTGAAAGCCATAGAGTGAGAAGCATACAGTCTGGTCTGATCTAATGATTTCTGGTCTTGAAGATCATTAATAATTGATTCAATTTCTTTAATAGATGTTGGGCTATTTAGTTTCTCCCTTTCCTTCTTATATGCGAACTGGCAGAATGTCTTTCAAATCATTAGCCCAGGTCACCTAATTAACCAAGTACTTGTATATAGAGTTGTTTACAATACTCCTTTACTATCATTTAAAAGTCTATAGAGTCTGTGGTGAAGTCCACTCTCTCATTTCTGGTATTAAGAACATTCGTTTTATCTTTTCTTATTATGTATAAAGGTATAAAGGCTAGAAGCTTTTATTGATCAAAAGTTTTATTGAGAAAGTAGCAAGATAAACAAGAGACCAATCACCACAGCAAGCCAGATACCCCATGAAAGGTCAATGGCGACAGACACCAATGAAACCCAGCACAACCCAAAGCAGAAGTCCAGAGACACTTGTAGTCTGTTTTTTTAATTAATTAATTAATTAATTTGGTGTTTCAAGGTAGGGTCTCTTCTAGTCCAGGCTGACCTGGAATTCACTATGCAGTCTCAGGCTGGCCTTGAACTCATGGCAATCCTCCTACCTCTGCCATTCGGAGTACTGGGATTAAAGGCGTGTTCCACCAAGCCTGGCTGTAGTCTGTTTTCTTCATGACACCCTTTCTGACTGGGGTAAGATGGTATGTCAAAGTTGTTTTTAAAAAAAAGTTGTTTTCTTTTGAATTTCACTGAAGGCTAGGAATGTTAAACATTTGTAAACATTCTTATTGACCATTTGGATTTCTTCTTTTGTGAGTTGTTTGTTTTATTAGCTCATCTGGTGATTGGCAGATTTACATTGTGGGGTTTTTTTGTTGTTTAATTTTTGCATTTCTTTGTAAAGTTTGGTTATTAACCCCTTGTCTGAAGTACAACTTGCAAAGTTTCTCTTCCATTCTGTAGATTGTTTGATTCATTAATGGTTTCTCTTTGCTGTGTAGAAATTGTATTTAGTAAATTTATCCCATGAACATTTGAAATAATTATTGATCTAGCTGAATTGCTACCAAATTTATTATCATTTTCTATTTGTTACCCTTGTACTATGTACATTTTTTTCTTCTCGCCTTTAAATATATCTATGTTTGCAGGCAGTGAAAGATACAGCGAAGAGAAACAGATAGAATGAGCATGCCGCCGCCTGTAGCCACTGGAAACAAGCTCCAGATACATGCAGTACTTTGTACATCTGGCCTTACATCGGTACTGGGGAGTTGAACGTGGGTCGTTAGGCTTTGCACACAAGTGCCTTAACTGCTGAGCCATCTCTCCAGCCTTTTCTTCTAGAGTTTTTATAGCATTTGCGATTTTAATTAACATTTTATATCATGGTACTTTTTGGTTTTTCTTCTTAACATGTCATATATACTTCTAATTACCTAAAAAGATTATACTTAAGTTACTCTAAAAGAGCAATACACATCTACAACTAATCCAAGTCCATTTTCAAATGCTAAATGTAGGACTTCACAGGTAGTTCCTGTACCCGATAATACTAAAATATCCTATTTTTTTCTTATCCATTATACTTTTGCTGTTATTCATTTGACTTTCACATTTATTGATACATATTCAAATATGTTGTTGCTAGTATTATTTTGAACAAACTTGTCTGATCATCTAAGAATAAGAAAAATAAAAGTATGGGCATCATTTTCACTTATTCCTACTCTGATAGTCTTCATATATGTAAATCTAATCTTTAACCTATATAATTTTTTTCCATGAAGCCTTGTGTGCCCATACTCTTTTTCTCAAATAAACAAATTTAATTAATTAAAAACTAACAATGTTTTGATATTTTTTCAAAATAGTTCCTTCCCCCTTCTTCTTGCCAGGAGGACAGTTTTCTTCCTTTTTTTAATATCTTATACATTGTATGATCAAATCTGGTGAAGGTGCTCCTGTTTTCCTCCTCTCTGTCCCCTAGGAACCGGGGTCCTTCCTCAGTGCACATACTGGATCGGTCATGGGGGTATGACCTGAACCAGAGATAGCCAGTTTTTTGTTGTTTTTTTTTTTCCTTCCCCCTTGTGTATTGTTGCTAAGGGAGCAATGTCTCTGGATATTCTCCCCCATCATGGCTCTTACAGTCTTTCCACCCCCTCTTCTCCTCCGTTCCCTGAGTCATAGTGAGTTTTGAGTCTGCTTTGTTGTTGAGATCTTAAGTATCTCTGGATCTTTGCCCTGGGTTGTGATGGGTTTCAGGTGTCTGTCTCCATTGACCTTTCATGAGTTATCAGACTTGCTGTGGTGATTGGTCTCCTGTTTGTCTTGTCACTGTGTTGTAGGTTTCATTTGGGCCCTGTGTGATAGACCAAGGGTCTTTTGCCTCCTGCCAGGATGTCAGCATTCATCCAATGACTTGTTGGTGGAGTTATCCCCAGCTGTCTAAATGCCTTCTGAAAAATACAAACAGAATCTCCATCAGAGAGTGAGATAGGTTAAATGAGGCATTGCTATTTTGGCAAGATTCTAATGGGGGTAGCCTCTCCATAGCTCTCTGATAGTGGGAATTTCTCCTAAGAGTCCGAGTTCTTGGTCACCATAGGATTTTGCCATAGATCCAAGTTCCAGTTAAGGGTTCCTTGTCACTAAGTGGATCTCTTAGCCAATCAGTAAGCAGTGATTACCCTCAGTTTAGTACCACTATTGCACAGATGAGCATTTCTTGACTTGCTGGTCTCTTCTTGTGACAACTGTCTATATTGTATATCAGTGGTCTCTGCTTTCTCCAAATAACATTGACCAATCTCCCCTGGCAGCTCATGCAACACCTTCCAATGCTACCATTTTTCTTCAATTTCTAGGTAGGTCTCCTCGAAGTGGAGCTGTGGCGAGTTCCCCTGGAGCCTTTATCTTTCTTACTCACGCATTCTGAATCTTTAGCAGTAGATCAACTACAGCTCAGCATTTCCTAACGAAGCTTGGGTTCCTGAGAAGGTTCCCCTAAGGAGTTTCTGCTCTGATAAAATGCTGTTCTCTTTATCCAGCTTCTGTATTTTTTCCAAATTTTGGAAATGTTTTCTTTGATTTTCCTATGTATTTGTTTCTCTAAAAATGGTGGGGCTACTGAAAATAGGCACATACCCTGTGGACTCTAAGTCACACCAGTAGACCAAATAAGGTGAGGGGGAACTGACAGTGAGCAGCTCAGTGCTAGCTTGAGGTAAAAAGAAATGCATATATAATTCTAAGCACTCAAGTAAAACAACCCTATACATGATACTCTTGAGATCTGAATTACTGGATGGCATATCAGTGTTAGGGAATAGAAAAAGCAGACATAATTGCTAATTATGCATCTATGATAAGTTGTGTTGGATAACTATATTGGGACTGAGCTTCCAGTTGAAAGTTAGCCACAGGGAAGAAAATAGCAAAGCTAATGTGTTGAATGAAGCAACAGCCTCACCACATGCATGCTCTCTTGCTAGTATTAATTGTTCCTGTGGCTTTTGCTGATGCTTTGATCCATCAATGCAATGGCTGCAGTGGCAGAAATTCCATAGCAAATTCATGATCCCGTTGAGCAGCCCTGGACAGGAGCCTCCTCTGGAATTTTCATGGAGTCATCTCACTGGCTGGCCAGCTCGTGTAAAATCAGTCTCCTAACTAACGACTTTCTCTACTGCTATCTTGGTGACCTCTTGATTAAACTCTTATAGCCTTTCTCAATGTAATACAATTTTCTACATGTTTAAAGATTTTTACACAAATTAATATTAAACGAGCAATTTCCCACATCAAGAACCCCTCTCTCTTTCCTCCAAGAATAATTATGATGGATGAATTGAAATATAGCTAGCTAAAATTATATCAAGTGTTCAAGACATTCAAGTTAATGTTCCCCAAATTTGTTGATCTATTTAAAAAACGAAATGTTGAAGTTATGCTTTTATTTGAGGAAAGACTTAAATTAATGGTGCTGTTGGTCATATGGTCTTTTAGGTCAGAATCATGGAGTTCAGCCCAAGTATGACTATAGAAGTAGACGAGGTTTTCAATCTCTCTAATTGCAATTTTCTTCACATGAAATCAGGAGTCTAGACGTCTATCTGACACAATGATTTTAATAGTTAAAGGATTAAATGTACACAAAGCACTTAGGATGGGCTCTAGCCCAAGCAAGAGGTTGATATCTGGCTCTTATTTCTGCCTTTTGCTGTTATGGTCAATCAGAGCCTGATTTTCTCTGTTCCAGAGTTCTTCGCTTCAGGCAGATGTTCTAAGATAACACTGACTTCAGTCCCAGCCTGGGAAAGAGCCCTGTCAAATGGAAATCATACAGGAGTCTTGACTTCCTTAGAGGTGAGAATGAATAGTTTTCTCTGACCCTAAGCACTGAGGACACCTTGACATAGTAAAGGCGATGCTGCCCAATTCTAAGGCTTCCAGAAGTTCCATTTTCCAAATTTAAATCTGGAGATCAGGTCTGTCTTCAGCTCAGGTTACCATGGTAATAATCATTCATCTTACAATAAATTTAAATACTTCAGGAATGTCATCTTACTATTGTCCTGTACCTGGAGAGCAGGGCAGGACTCACCCACCCCAGGCTTGACAATGCAAACATTGACAAGATCATGTGGTGTGGCAGGTGACAGAAAGCTCTCTTTCTCTTCCGCTCAGGAAGAAAAACTAGCAAACCTATGTGTATGTAGTTTCTTCTTCGTCTCATTACTATGTGCTGATCAGATCTCTGAATTATGGAATATTTGAAATGCATGACTTCTGCGAAATACCTAGCTTCTAAAATTCCCACATTATTATTCCTGCTCACAAAAATAAAATTTTAGAGGGAAAGGCTGAGTAGAAAATGATTCTTAAACCAGCCATGGCCCATTTTTCCTCTCCATAATCACCTATTTGTCTTTAACCATAGGTTAGATAAGGAAATGCAAAAGAGCTAAGACATTGCCCCATCATCACCATCTTTCTAAACCTCACGGAGCCCCAACCCTCTTCCTGCAAGCCGCATGCATTGCCTTCCTTTTACAGGATTATTCTTCACTGAGACACTTCTCTCTGATGAGCAGTGAATGCTTCCAATATGGGCCAAATATGATATTAGTATCTTAGGTTTCTCCACTAAAAATAACATGTACAAACTCCCTAATTCTCAGCCCTGCAACTCATGGAATTCCAGCATCAAAGACTGTCACGGTTGGACTGGAGAGATTGCTCAGCAGTTAAGGTGCTTGCCTGCTAAGCCTGATGACCCCGGATCGATTACCCATTACCCACATGCCCACATAAAGCCAGATGCACAGTGGACAAGTGTCTGGAGTTGGTTTGCAGTGACTGGAGGTCCTCGTGCACCCATTCTCCCTCTCTCTCTCTCTCTCTCTCTCTCTCTCTCTCTCTCTCACACACACACACACACACACACACACACCTCCCTTCTCTCTGTGCTTGCAAATAAATAAAAAAATATTAAAAAAGATTGTCACAATTATCTCTCTATCTCCTCTGCCAGCTCAGGTGTCATTATTTGGGAAATATGGCTTCTCAATATTCTCTTTTACAGTTTGTTTGCCTTTTCTACCGCTTGTAGCTCAGCAGCTGGAAAGGCTACAGTACTGTTGAAAACAACAAACACAAAAGAGAGCCTGAATAGCTGAACTTAGAAACCAAACTCGTCAGCAGGAAGCAGTGCACTGCCACCATTTCTAAATGGAGGGGAAGGAAGCCTAGCCAAAGGTGAGCCAGAGAAAGGACCTCTACCTGGTGGGCTTAAGGTAGTGGCTCAGAGGTAGTCTGGCACATTGGCAAAGAAAGGGAGGAGGCAGGAGGGCATGAAGGAGACTGGAGGCGTGCACAAGGGAGAAGGAACAGAAGAAGGAGGAAGAGAAAAAGGAGGAGGAAGATAGTAAGAGACCAGATTCAGAAGGAGATCCCAGGCAGCGATAGAAGATGAGCCAGAATTTGAAACAATGCTGAAGTCAGTTGGATGGTCCTGGGGTGTTCCCTACAATTGCTTCCAAGGTCAAGACTTTTACCCATCTTACCATCACCACCTCCCGTCTGTGGACTGTTCTTATAAGGCCATTCCTTCAGATAGAAGGTACCAATTCCCTTGATAATGAGAGTTTAAGATGTTCTCCCTACCAGAGATATTGACAGAGGCATCAGAGAGCCTTGGACTCCTCAAAGCCTTCATATTCCAAAGTTTAAGACATATTAGATTTAGAGAAAGAGGTCATATACTAGGGAACATATTCTTAAATGGGCATCTAGAGAGTTTCAGATCTTCAATAAACGGAGTTGTGCACCCTCACTCCCCCTTCATGTCAGAATTAGGTTACATTCCAATATTCCAGTTTCCTCTGAAAAGATGAAAAACAAAACAAAACTTTCCCCAGGTTTATTTTGAGAGCGCCAGTCAAATTTAGTGTAGCAAGCAAACAGACAGCCCACAAACTGCAATAACTATCAACTGGCTCTTCTTCCGGGTCAATGATCTACCATCTCACCCAAGGCAAGTCATTAAAATTGCAATTTTTCTCCCATCACCACAGTTTGACAAAGCCAAGTTGAAAGTTTCCTGTTTTGGGTTTGCTTCACCAACACTCCTGTGAAATGATCAAGTCAATCACTCCACCCCACAGTCTTCTATCAAACTACCAACATTTAAATTAGACTCGTTGGTGCTAATCATGAGACCTGTACCTGAAAGTCTTGCTCAATTGTTTTTGTTGCACTCACCTCTTCTAGGTAAGATTCGATTTATGGAAAATTATTGAACAAATAAAAGCAACCTCCAGTTGATAGGAAAATCAACAGTAGCTGTTTCTGGGGTGGATGGAGATGGACTGAAAATGAATATGAAAAAAAAAAACTTCCAAAATGATAGTTGTGCTTCATGTCAAGACTTGGGGAATTTCCACTTAAGAGCTCTCCATTTCCTTGTAAAGAAAGTTAAAAACAAACAGATAAAAACCAACTGGATCAATTGATTTCATCTTTTCAACCCTGCTTCTCAAAACCAGCAATTTTCAGTCTCAGAAAGAAAATATAGCATTCATTATTTTAACTCAGGGCTAAAATCTTGGCTTTGCCTTTGACTTAACTCCTCAAACCAATCTATGAATTACTCCTTCGGCCCTAACTTCAAAACATAACTGAATATAATCACATGGTTGAAGATTTACATTATCAATATTCTAAGGACAATCCACCATTTCCTGGCCACTAAAAGTCTCTCAAGTGGTGTAACAGTTAAGTACCATTGTCAAAAGAGATGTGCCTCTCGGGCTGGTCTCAGGGGGTGCTTCCAGGATTGATTATGTGAGGAGTCCTTCCTCTAGCCTGTGTGGATGGCTGTCTGGATGTAAAGAGGCTCAAGAGAACACAGAGCCTTTTTCCTGGCTGCAGGTGCTACTTGCTCACACACAAATCTGTCTACTTTACTGCTGTTAACTTCAAACATGGGAACCCAGCTGCATCAGAAAACCAAGTGTTCTTCAGAATCCTCCAGGCTTTAGTGCCATATTGGGACTGAAGAATTATCATTACGGACTGAGCCTGCAGTCGGCTATTGTTGGACTGCCCAGCCCACACTGTGTAAGTCAATCTGAAAAAATCCCCCCAGAAATAGATAGTTATTCTGTCATCTCTCTTCCTCTAGAGAACTCCAGCTGACACAAATGATCTCTTGCTTATGTTCTTGTCCCGATGGCTTTCTTCAGCCATTCCAGTCTTGTAGTCTGTACATAACAGCCATAAAGAGTTGGGTGTTCCGCTAAATCAGAACCTGAGTCTCACGTCTCCTCACCATAATTAAGATGAAATGGAAAGAAGATATTTTTCCCTTGTGTGATTGTTAATGTCTCATCATGTAGTAGGGAATTAATAAAAATCTCGGGATGTGTTAGTGAAGTCATTTTCAAGAAAAATCATAAAGACTATAACCTAATAAGTTGATTAATTTCTTGATGGGTTCATAATATAAGGCATTCTTAGAAGATGGTAAAAATTAGTAGGTGGGACCCCAATGGGGAAAGCACATCAATGGAGGTGTCCTTCGGGGCTATTTCTCACCATATACTCAGTTTATAACCCCTTTTTTTCTGCTTCCTGTCCACCAAGATGCGAAAGTGCACCTGGTTCTACTGCCATGATGTTCTACTGAAGCTAAGAGACTGGGAAGAACCCTCTGGAGGCACAAGCTGAGTTAAATGACTCCTCAACCATTGCTTCTGTCATTTATGCAATTATAGTAAAAATAACAGTAATGAAAACACCATCATATATAGGGCATTGAGGAATCTGAATATTGCCCAAATTTCCCAACTAATTTGTGTCCCAATTCTCACCTTCCATTCTAACCACACTGGATTATCTGACCTTCTGCAAAGCAAATCTCTGCTCCTCCATCTATGGCACAAGTGCCTAAGACAAGAACACAGTTCACTCCCTTTACTTCTACAGCCCAAGTCCTTCTGAACACCTAATATGTCTATTGAAATATCCCTTAGGAAATGCTTTTCATGATTGTTGCTATCAGGCTGTGATGGTTTCATCTCAGGAACACATACATGGTCTCTACTCCAGTTTCTGCCCTGGAGCTCTCTTGTAGTTTCCTTTGTCAGTACATTAGGTGCCTCTCTTTTTTAATATATGCTGTGACCTCAGTTCCTGACATAGAGTTCCTAACCCCTTGGAATCTCCTTGGTGATGAGTGTCTTTTGGTTATAAAGTGGTTACTACTAGTAAGCATTAGGTAAGTCTTAATACCAGGAGCTCCATGGCATGACTTTAAATTTAGAAGTTGAAGCTCCACCATTCCCACCTAGTAGGAAGAAGAAGGGGGGAAGTCATGATTGAGTTAATAATTGATCATGGTCATGTGATGAAATGCTGTAAAAAATCACTGAAATATGAGATCTGATGACCTTGTGGCTTCCTGAACACGTGGAGGGGGCATGCCCAGAGAGGGAATAGAGACATGAACCTACCATGACCTCAATTATGATCTTCATAGATGGAGAAGTTTGACCTCCCTACATCCATTCTTGGCTTTATTACACCTTGGTTGCTTTCCACATCAAGTTTGATTATCTCTACATTGCTATTAGATCCATACTAGTTCTTTCCAAATACAAGGATTCAAAAATGAACATTCCAGTGTTCTCTCCCAGCTGTATTTTCATATTTATTGTCAATAATTAGATACATAGTATGAGCAAGTCCTATGATGGTACCCCCACTTCCCTTCTCCCTGTCCCCCACCCACTGGAGGCCCTTCTCAGTGGGCTTGACCAGTCCTAGATTTTGCTGGAATCATGCCCATAGGGCAAATCCTACTGGCCATGAACCTGTATGAATTATGAATTATGAATTGTGCAGTGCAGAGTGACTTTCCTTTGGAAGATACATACTTGGCTATGTTCATTCTTCAAGACCTCAACCACTGATGCTGATGTTGTGAATAGAGATGAGGCCATGCTGGGTGGACTGTGCCAGGGTCACTAGGCTTCCTGTCCAAGGAAGGGAAGTGTTGGTATTTGTCTATGCTGTGGCATTCTTGACTTGACTTCCTGTCGACATCTAGCCAATTTCCCCCCTGCTGCCTGTACCATTCCTGGAGAATGAATGAGACTCGTCAATTCACTGTGTTCTGTTGGCAAAGAACGAGCCATGTGGCCCAAGGAAGGACTGTGTCTGTCAGTAAAATCAGGTTGAGGCAAAGCTTCAGGGTGAAGTTCACTGAAGATCTTCATGGTTCCTCTAACTTTCCTGGTTTCATCATGACTTTCGGGGCTCACCACATGAGTTTTGATGATCTCCTCACTGATGCTAGCTTCATGCTGCTTCTTTTCTGCTTACCTGAAAAGGAGTATCTATGAAACCAAAAGAAAGAAAAGAACTTTCCAGCAACCTCTTCTCTCACTAGTTATTGCTGAAGTTGATACCCATAGGGTAAATTCTGCTGGTTGTACACTTGTCCGAGCTGTCCAATGTAGAGTGTTTCCAATCCAAGAACGCATGGATGGCTATTACTTACTGGTATCACTGGCCCATGAACTGTACATGCTGGATGCTTTCCTATTTGTAACATGCAGAAAACATGGACTCATTTTCCTGGAGGCCCTTTTCTCAAGGCCAACATCAACTTTGTGAATTAGCTTTGCCAATGGCTGCCAGCATGTATCGCTTTCTCCACACAAGTCGCCAAAAGACGGTGCAGCATGTTGGACCTCCTGCTGGTCTTGGAGAAAAGGTGCTGGAACAGCAGCTTATAATTGGGAAAAGCTGGAAAGAAACTGGCCCATGTCACCTCAGAAAATGTCATATCCAAAGACTACCTAATGAACTAATCATTATAAAAGCATCACAATACAATACCAGCAAAAGCAAGATAAAGAAAACCAAATAAAAACTTAAAGGAAAAAAAAAGAATAAAGAAAGGGGCAAGCAAAAGAAGATTAACAACGAAAATGTTGAGAATAAATTAAATGAATAAAGAAACTTCATTGGACCTCTATGAGAAAAGGAAATATGAGAAAAAAAGAAAGAAGGGATAGATAAAAAAAGAAATGGCAAAATAAATCAAAAGCTGAAATGAGAACTAATTTTAGTCAAAGTCCTGTAGGTCATGTAAAACCAGCTTCCTGAACAAGAAAGACCATAAACCTAGGCTCAGCCAAGGATTGCTGTCAATCCTTGGGATTCTTTAACAATTATTCTCTGTGAGGGCTGCAAGGGAAAGATATCCAGGATATAGTGATGGGCCAGAAATAACACAAGGTAATAACCATCCATGTGTTCTTGGACTTGAAACTCACTCTAGGCAGCAAGAAGCGAGCCTGTTGTGGCTTGGGACTAAGTCACAGTCGCTGGAGGACACTTTCTGGTGTCTAGAAAATTACTCTTCTTAACATAGGAAAACGGGATAACATAGAATTTATTAAAAATATGGTCAGTGAAAACTGGAAATGTGGTAGCAATTTAGTAGACAAAGAGGTCTGTTTGGGCTCAAGAAGCCTTTGGAAAGCCTTTTTTTTTTGAGGAATGGGTAGAATTTGAGTAAAAACAAATGCAAAGGTTGGGCCTATTATCTATGTTCAAATTCAAACATCCATAGTTAGTAGCTGTGTGTCTTTGGACAATTCACTTGACCTTCCTGTGTCTCAGTTCATTGCCAGACGGATTCAGAAAGTCACCAGCTTCATTTGACCCTGGCCTTGCTCAGTAAGCATGGTGAAAATGGGCACTAGTTGGCAGCCGCTTCCAGTGATTTCTTTGGAGAGAAAAATCTCTCTTAGGCTTATTTCTCATTTCTTCAACTATTTCCCTTAAAGTATTAAAGTCTATTTTTCTCATCATTACTCATGTCTTTTATTGGGTTGCAGAGGTAGCTTCTAATCCAACCATCTCACCTGGAAGTTTATAAAAAATCTATGCCAGTGGGGTTTAACAAATATTAATTATTCCTCTTTATTGGAACTTCATAAATTTATAGTTATATATCTTAAGTTTTCTAGTTTATACTACAAACACAAAATACATAGGATATACAATGAATATATATTCATATATTTATATTTGAGGTAGTAAATGCTTTAAGATATAAAGGGTATTTTACTTTTAAAGGCCAAGTAAATATATTCTTAGAAGACATTTAATATGTATTACAAAAAAATGGCACAGCAATTGTATAAGAGCATATTTGCAGTTGACGGCCAAAACTGAATAAAAACCTAGCCCTTAGAGTCCCTCAATCATTGTTTATTCAATTGACCCCCCCAAAAAAAAACACCTATGGAAGCTTCTGGATTCCTAGCAGTCCCGGTGACAGCTGTGAAATGCAGCCATCATTGTATTGAAGTTGCTGGAACTCACTTATCAGGTAAAATTGTGAGCATCCAACTTCCTTGTTATATGTTTCCTAGGGAGTCGGTTCCGAGTCACTCTCTCTTCTGTCTTCTCTCTCTCCTAATCTCCCTCTCTTCTTTCTTCGCTCTCTCCCTTTATGCCTCCCTCCCTTTCTCTTTCGATGTCTATTGGCTATACAGAGACTGAGGGCACAGTGACAGGCTTTGCACTAATATGATCAAAGATAAACAAAAAACGTTAGTGTGGCTAAGAGGTGTTGGAACAAAGATGACCTTGAATCCACTTGGGTTCATTGGGAGACATACCTACTTCATGCTTGGTGTGTCCTGCAAGCTCAGTGTGTGTCCCACTTTCTCTTTTTCCTCCTGCTTCCTCCTGCACTGCCTCAGAGGAAGCGTCTATCTTCCAGGATTTGTGTCTTGATTATAATGGGAAAAGGAAATGAGAGGCAGATATTCACAAAAATACCTACTTCTGTCTTAGAGGCGGATACGCAGGTACCCTAGAGAGAATGAGAAAGCAAGTCATCCAAAACCTTGGACAATTGAATCACTTCTACCCAATATTTCATGCATATGCTCACGGCATACTCACATGTACACATGCCACACTAAACTAATGTCAGCTAAATAAATCCTCATCTGCTCACCTTTCTGGTGAGGGAGACCCCTGGAAAAAAGCCTCTTCATAAAAAGGTGAGCCAGGGGACAGACAGTCTGAAGAGGGCTATTTTAGGGTTCGTTTAATTGATGGTGTTTATTTGTATCTTCTATCACTCAGCAGGAAACTTTGTAATTGATGTTCCTATACACTAAACTGTGAAAACTGAACTGATGAGTTAAAGATTTGAGCGAACATTTAATGCTGCTTATTAAATAATTATGATGATGTTTGATGAATGGCTCTGATTCCTTGAACTTCCAACTGAGATTTTTCAGCATGAGTTTCATTAAACAGAGGTGGATGGAGCCGGCTGCAGCCCAGCTGCAAATGAGCTTGTAAAGCATTTCAACTGGAGCCCTTTAAATGTGAATTATTCAACTGTCTTGGTCTATCTTTCTTGATCCCCAAACTAGTATTTCATTTTGATTTGATGATCAAGTGAGGGCAAATTATTCCATATGTATGGGGCTTTCTAATGTATCATTGCAAGATTTCTCCATATGTACTTATGAAAAATTAATCTGTATTCTTTGTGAAAGGAAAATATACTGATATAGTTAAAAATAAGTCTATTGTGATATTTCAATCACTTTATTACAGTATATTAGATCAGGTATGCCAATGAAGAAGAGAGATGAGAAGTACTACAATTTGTTAAAACTAGCAATCTTGTTCTGCCTGCAAGCCCGATTCACAGGTTGTAATGGTATGGAACCTACCTTTGAAATACTTACATAATGGTTATAAGGACTGATTATATCATCACCAACATAATTTCAAATAAGAAAACCTTAAAAATCTGGAATTTTACACCTATAATATCTTAAGCCTTTTTAAGTAGCTGTATGAATGATATGTTTAAATGTCATATGAAAATTATATACACTGAGAATTCACATTTGTGTTTTTATTGTTCATGAATTTGAGAGAAATCATGCTGGCAATCTACTCCACGACCAAAAAGAAAGTAATCTGTGTGGGGGTGGAAAGAGTGCTGAGATCTTATAGAGGTGTCTACCTTCAGAGAGGGAGTTCGTTCAAGGTGGTGGCTAAGGTGGTTAAGGTGTTTAAGGGTCCTGGATCCTCAATTCTTCTGTCTCTACTTCAACTCTCCTTCCATAGCAGTTGAGAGCAGGTCAGCCCTGGCATCCCTGAGTTCCAATCATGCTTCTTCAGTACCGAAAACTCTATATAGACAGTGATTTAAAATTCTTTATCCTCAGTTACATCACATGAAAATAAAGTTATGCATTCCCATGTCAAAAATTATTCAATTTAGGAAATGGATCAATAAATTAATATTATTTCTAGTTACTTAGGGATCTTTAATTGGCCCACAAAAGTTATATTTGACAAAATTCATTTTAACACATTTAATACAGAACCTCAATGAATGCTTTTGCTTATAATTTACTGGACTAGCAGTGTTTTAGAAACATCAATCTGATTTATGAATTCCTGATTCATAAATGAAAAATGAGAGTGTATCTAAATTCAATTTCTTTTAATGTTAATCCAAAAGTAATTTAGAAATATTTAATAAGTGACAGAGGAACACCAGAGGCCATAGATCATAACTGACAATGTCTACAAATATGACCACAGTTTGATTTTGATGTTCATCCATTGTTCTGTGGACAAACTCCTGGTTTTTTAGCTCCTTGCATCAATTCCCCTGTTCTTCAAGGGGAAAAATCACACAAAAGAAGCAAAGCTGATATGAAGGGACCAAGCATTAAATGGAAATGCATAGTGATTTCTTTTCGGGTATCTGATTAGTAAGTCGAAGTAACTAACACTAGGCGTGAGTTACATCTCAAAATTGTATCCTCAAGGTTATTTTAAATTTTTTATTGAGATATACTCATCTTCCTTTGGCATATATATATATATATATATATTAATGCTTTTTTTAAGAGGAAGATTTATTTGGGGGATGATGAAAAAGGCCCAAAGTGTCAGGGTAAGCATGCCTAGGATTTTGGCTTGCATCCAAGGAAGAATAAAGAAAGGCTAAAAAATGATGAGCCATTTTGCATTTTGAGTTATGCAGGAAGGCTCCACAGTAAGAGTCTATGAGCAACTACAACCAGGAGAAAGGCTTCTGTGGATTTCTCATTAGGGGAAGAACTCTTCCTCTCACCTCCTTAGCTTGCCATTTGGCCAAGTGGTCTGAAGTGTCAGTTGGATTAATTCTTAAAAGAGGATGCTCTGTTGCCATTATCATTTGGTTCTGGGAAGTTTTTGCTATCTTCTTGGTTTCAACAATTGACCCATTCATCATCCAATAGTTTAATTTCTACGTCTTTGCATTTTCTATACTTCTTACTCCTGTTGAGTAGTTTTGTTCCATTTTTATCAAAAAATTAATTCACTATTCCTAGATTTGTGAATATTTGCTTTGGATCCTAAGATCTAATCTATTTTTGAGAGAGTTCCATGCGCTGCTTAGAAGAACATGTATGTTGTGGCATTTGGATAAAATGTGCTTTATCTGTTAGATCTAATTTTTCTCTACAGTCATATAATCCAGATGCTCCTCAGTTTAATTGTTGCTGGGTGACCTGGTAATTGTTGAGACTGGCATATTGAAGTTGCCCATTATTGTGCTAGGGTTAATCTGTAAGTTTACATCTAGATGCATTTGCTAAATAAAATTGGGTACACTCATGTTAAATGCATACAAATTTAGAATTGAAATGCCCTCTTGTTAGATTGTTTCCGTAATTAGTACAAAGTGACCTTAATCACTATTTATTGGTGTGTGTGTGTGTGTGTGTGTGTGTGTGTGTGTGTGTGCACGTGCTGCACCATGATGATGTCAGAGGACAACTTTTGAGTTGGTTCTCCTTACTTCATTTATAGCAGGATTTCTCACTCTGTATTTTGGCTTTGATGTTCTTTGCTGTACTCACCATGAACTTCTGAGAAATTCTTCTGCCTTTGCCTCCTACCTGACCATCAGTGAGCTGGGGTTAAACTGCCACAGCATTCAATTTTCATGTGGGGACTGGGGATCAAACTAGAATTTGAGTGACAAGTGCTTTGTTCACTAAGCCAACTCCTCAGCCCAAAGTGGCCTTCGTTTCCTCTGCAGACTAATGTCCATTAAATTTATTTCCTCACCCATTAGAACAGTGACACCAATCTTCCTAGCTCCATTTGCTTGAAATACCATTTTTAATCCTTTTTCCCTAAGGTATCATCTCTCTTCTATGACGAGGTATGTTTCTGTATTTCTTATAAGCCACAAACAGAAAGATCATGCTACCTTTTTATCTTTATGGCTCACCTGTGTCTTTTGATTGGGAAATGAATTGAGAACATTCATATCCAGAGTTATTGGTAAAACTGTGTATTTTTATTGACTGTGTTGTGCTTGGTATTTTTATAATCCTCTCCTACATTAGCTATCATTCAAGTATAGTTTATTTTTTCCTGTGGCCGTGGCTTCATTTATATTTACTCCAAAGAATTCCTTCAAGTATTTTCTATAGAGCTTGCTTAATGGTCATGAATTCCTTTGGCCAATTTTTTGATCATGGAAAGTTCTCCCTTCAATTTACGACAGATAGCTTTACTGGGTTGGGTAGTCTTAGATGGCAATTGTTTTTCAGAACTTGAAACACTTGGAATAGTAATTCCAAGCTTTCTTGGCTTTTAAAGATTTCTGTGGAAAGAATTGTTATTCGGACGGCCTTACCTTTTTAAATGACTTAGTTCTTCCCTCTCGTTGCTTTCCATATACATTCTGTGTTCTGTACATTCAAGTGATTTAACAAGATGATGAGGGGAGGGTCTTTTCAGGTCTTATCAGTTTGATGTTTTGAATGCTCCTCTGTCTTCATTGGTTTCTCTTTCCCTAATTTTGGAAATTTTTTCTTGTATGATTTTTTGAAAATATTATCCTATTAGACTGACATTATTCTCATACATCTACACTAAAAGTTTTAAGTTTGATGGCTTCCTAGAGCCCCAAATGTCTTAATTTATCTTTCTCGTTGATGGAATATTCTATTTCTTTCACCTTGTGTTCAAGCTCCGATATTCTGTCCTACCCTTTATCATGATATTGATGAGGGTTCCTATGGAGTCTTATATATGATTTGTTGTGGTTTTCATTTTCAGTGCTTCATACTGCTTTCTTCATATTTCTGTTTCCTTACTCATCTCTTAGATCAACCTCCATATTTTGTTCAGCTGACTTTCTGTGTCCTCTTGTGATTCCTTCAGAAGTTTGTTTTCTTCTTTGGTTTCTTTGATTTGTGTGAACAAACTTATAATCATTCTTTTGAATTCTCAGCCTGGCATTTTGTCTAATTCACTCTCATTGGATGCTATATCTATAGGATTCATAAATTTTGGAGGAGTTTTTTTTTTTTTAGTTTTTTGTGTTTCTTGTATTATTGGGTTGGGATTTTCACATCTGAGTTTACTTTGTTGCTAGGATTTTTCTGTTTGTTCTATCAGCTATGTGCTTAGGTATATAGTTCAGAAGCTCTGCCCTCAGTCTGGAGCTCAAAATACCTAGAGCCATATCCATCTTACTTCTAGCATAGAATACTAATAGGAGTGACAAAAACTGGTGAATGTGCCACCAATGAAAATGTCATAGAGGCGAATGAACAGCAAAGTTCCCTTTGAATGCAGTAAGTGTTAGTCAAAAAACAAGCAAGCTTGCTAGAGAATTACTAGGATTTGGGTTAACTTAGAAGAGGGAGGGAGGTAAAACGGGTGTGATGACTTTTTTTGCTTGTCAACTTGACACGACCTAAAATCACCCATGAGGGATTAGACATGCCTGTGTTGACTGTCTTAATCAGATTAATTGGGGAAGATCCACCTTAACTCTGGGCTGCATCCCATGGGCTGGGGTCCTGGACTGTATGTGATGGGGAGAGCTGGCTGAGACTGACATTGCTTGATGTCTGCCTTCTCACTGTGGATGGAGTGACCCTCTCTGTCTCAAGTTCTTGCTGCCATGCCCTCCAACCATGATGGACTCGAACCTGGAAGAGTAAGCTAAAATAAACCCTTAGTTCCATAAATTTATTTTTGTCAAGTATGTTGTTCTAACAATAAGACGGAAATTATGCAGAAAACCAGTGCCAAGAAGTACATATGTTGTGATATACCTGGCTATATTGTTGGTCAGCCTCTGGAGCTAGTTTCCAGGAGGAATGTGGAAGATTTTGGAACTGTAGGTTAGAAAAGCCCTTGAAACAGAATTTAATGGGCCATTATGGAAGGAGTTCAGAAGACCCGAATGTTGAGAGAAGTATAGAGTTCTGATGAGGTTTCATTGGGAAACTAGCTGTCTAACAGACACTGGGCTAAGAGGCATTTCTCACTGTACACTGTCAAAGAAACTGGCTTCGTTATGCCTGTGTCCTCCAAACTTGAACGAGGCTGAGCTTAAACATATGCACTAATTTGCTTGGTGGACGAACTCTTGACAGGATAATATCCAGGCCAATGCTGGGAAAGCTGATGTTATTGTTAAGGAGATGGGCGCCATTGAAGAGAAATGTCTTGTGCCACACTGGGCCTATGGGAAATATGTCCTAAGGGTAAAACCATGGATGGTTTTGGCTTTACCCACATCCACTGGAGGTTCAGATTGTGAAACTCCATATCCACTGGAAGTAATGAAGCTACCTAGAAAAACATTTCTGCTAGGTCAGCCTGGAAGGCACAAGAGACCTCTACAACTGGGGCTCAAGGGGACTAGACTTCACTCCAAGCTTGCAACAGATGGCAGGACATCTTCCATGTGGTTCAGGAGGTTTAAAGATACAGGATTGAGGAGTATTTTGTCACACTGCCAGGTAGACTCTAAGACCACACACTTAAGGGCAGGGTGAGAGTTCCTACAAGGAAGCCCGCAGAAGCTGTGAAGGGGAGCCGTAATTGCATTGGAGAACTCGGGCTATTGGACATGCCAGAACCATGTCTTCCAAGGAAAGCTGAATATTTGAAGTGGAGCTGCTCTAAGAGAGCTGGAGGGGTGAGGTTGCATAAGCACTCTGGAATCCACACGCTTCCATCACAAGTCCCAGAGGCCAGACTTGGAGCAGCAAGATTTGGAGTTTCCCTCATTAGGTTTTAGCCCCCATGCTTCCCTTTCAGAATGGGAATGTTTACTTTATGCCAATTCATGTTGGAAATATGTAACTTGCTTTTTGATGGTCACAATTGGGAATTTCCCTGAGTCCCTGAAGAGACTCTGCATTTACACAATTTTTCCTTTCCTTTTTTTATTGATAGCTTCCATAATCACAGACAATAAACCATTATAATTCCCTCCCTGCCCTCCTCCCCCTCTCAATTAGTCTTTACTTTGTTTCGATGTCATCATCTTTTCCTTATATATGTGTAGGTATTATCAGGCATTGCAAAGTCATGAATATCAAGGTCATTTTGTGTCTGGAAGTTTGCATTGTAAGCAGTCCTCCCCTTCCTTTGGCTCTTACAGTCTTTCCACCACCTCTGCCACAATAGACCCTGAGTCTTGGGAAGTGTGACAGAGATGTCCCAGTGCTGAACACTCCACTGTTGTTTCTTCTCAGCACTGTGGTGTATTTTGAGTTATCACAATGATCACTGCCATCTGAAAAGAGAGAAGTTTTTCTAGTCAAAAGTAAGAGTACCATTATATATGGGTATGAACTTTTTTTTTTGGTTTCTCGAGGTAGGGTCTCACTCTAGTCCAGGTTGACCTGGAATTCACTATGTAGTCTCAGGGTGGCCTTGAACTCACGGCGATCCTCCTACCTCTGCCTCCCGAGTGCTGGGATTAAAGGCATGCACCACCACGCCCAGCTTGAATGTTTTTAAAAAGTTCTTATAAGGCAGTTTGATGGGCATATGCACTGCACTTTTAAACAGTGTTGAAACTGCTAAAGACTCTGAGGACTTTTAAAGTTGGAATGATTTCATTTTGCATTATGAGACTTCCATGAACCTATGGACCCAAGGGGAAGCTATGACTTAAATATGACATTATCGAGTTGACAGGGCCTACAGTCACCTATGAGGAATTACCTAGATTAGATTTGCTTCTAGACATGCCTGTGATAGATTATCTTGATTTGATTAATTATGATGCAAAAACCTAATTTAACTGTGAGTTGCTGCAGCATCCCATGGGCTGAGGTCTTAACACTAAAGTAGACTTAAAACACACCCACCAAGGCTCAGGGAACTTTGGGTTTTTATCTTTTAGTGTCTTTTTTAATTTTCAACTCTTATGCATTTATATTCCATGGTGGCTTTTTGTGTTCACATATTGCTCAGTTGGATTTTAGGTTTGTTCTATATTTTTCTCAGCATTCATTGGTCTCTGCTGCCTCACTGTGGACTTAATGTGACCACCTTTGCTTTAAGCTCTGGGTGCCATGTTTTCCCTGCCACAATAAACAGTAAACTGAAATCAACCTTTCTTCCTTAAAACTGATGTTTGTCAGGTCTCTTGTCCCAGCACTGAGATGTTAACTAGTAGAGAGGGTAGGGATGGGGACTAGTGTTAACTTTGGAAAAGGTGGAGGTGGTAAGTGATGGAGAGGTAAGCGGGGATAATGGTAGGTTCCTCAGATTTTAGAGGTTCTAAAATTGATTGAAGGCTACAGGTATGAAGGAGTGGCTAAGCAGGAAAAAGCATGGGGCAGTTTGAAAGAAGGAGAGTTGTGTGTGGGAAAAGAAGTAGAGAGCTCATAATAGTTGACTAGGTGGGGAAAAATAGAGAAGAAACCTAAAATCCAACTGAGCAATATGTGAACACAAAAAAGCCACCATGGAATATAAATGTACACGAGTTGAAAGTTTAAAAAGACACTGAAAGATAAAAACCCAATGTTCCCTGAGCCTTGGTGGGTGTGTTGTAAGTCTACTTGAGCGTTGCTATCTCGGCTATTTCTGGATTTCTGCTTTGACGCGCTTGTCCTCAGTGACTATCACCGACTCCCTGGTGCAGGTTGTCAGGCTTGCCGTGAGAGCAGCACTCATGCTTAAATCACTCTTTCCCTTGTGGTTTCACCTGGACTCCAGCTGATGTGCCAGAGGTGGCTCCTCTCAAGATAGGGAGCCAGCTGTCTTTTCTTGTCATGTTGATGGATTTTGGTTCCCTCCAGCTTTTGCTGTCTTCTGTAAAAAGGGAACAGATTCCCCAACGGACAGGGAGAAGCTTGGGTTAAGGAATAAGCATAATTAATTAAGAGAAATTTTGATGGGTATAGCCTCTCTTTGGATAAAAGACTAATAATAGCTTCTCACTGGAGTCCACGGCCATCAACTTGATAGGGTTTTGACTTGGTTCATAGTGGAAGAGAGGGTGTGAAGAAGTGTCTGGAGGCATTCCCCCTCACCTTGCACAATGACTTACTGCTACTCTCACAACTCCATGGGGAATACCACTAAAGAGGAGGGCCCTCATTGGAGTGGGGGCAGGAAGGATGGAAATGATGGTACCAACACATGATGTATCCATACAAAGTTACTACTTAATTGAAAAAAGAAGAAATAAGATGTTTCAGCAGCAATAAAATCCACTTTTGTGGACAAAGTTCTACAGAAAAAAGAACACATAAAACATGATAAAAGTTAGCTCAAATATATAATCAAAAAGGCATGTATCCAATCTAGAAACTCAGGATTTTTGCCATGGAGGGGTGGTTTTGAATTCATTCTCTTCCTGTGATGTTTTCCTCACAATCTGCTCTAATGTGGAAGGTATATTTAGCACTTCCAGTTCAAACCTATACAACCAGATATGGGCCAGGTATTACACCAGGGAGATCAGCAAAGTTTCCTTATAGAGTAAGCTTCTAGCTCACCTATGCTGAGCTGTGAACATGGTTGTGGAATTGGCCTTTACCTTTGTGGGGACAATTAATACACAGCTAAAGCAAATATATACCTTAAAAAGAGAGGGAGGCATATGGAATGTCAATGTAAAGGTTACTTTTATAAAAAGCATTAGTGGAATACAAATGACCTGAAAACTAGCTCTTTGTACTATTTGGAAAATAACTACCAGGAGTAAAGGCGGGGAAGATGGCAGCTTGCTAGCCACACAATTGCAGGCATCTTGGGGGAGAAAAAGGCATAAAAATAATAAAGCACACTGTTCTTAAAACTGAACCAGTGCAAGGAATTTTAATCCCGGTAGAAAATTAGAAGAGAGGCAGAGAATTCCCATAAACAGTTAGACACATGTGCGGATGTGTAGCTCCCAGCTGCAGCTTACAGAGGCTCAAGAGCTGTGCCTCAGAGGAAAGAAGAAAAAAATCCACATTTTTTCTTTCTTTTTCTTTTTTCTCTTTTTCTTTCTCCATTTTTTTTTGGGGGGGCAAAGCAAAGTTTAGGTCTATCAGAGGCCGATACAGTGAGAATTGTGACAAGGAAGATAGACGAGCCCCAGCTCCAGCTCCAGCAGGAACTCTCGCCAAGAACATCACCATCTTGCCAGGCCACAAGGAGATGCAGAGCTCTGCAGCGAAGGCTGCAGCCCAACCCCCTGAGACACAGGGACAAGAAGAGAAAGCAGGAGCTACTTGGCCACATTCACCTAGGTCTATACACACCTAAGAAATTTGATGAGACATGCTAGGTGTGGAAGAGAGGGAGCTAATCAGTAGGGTGTGGGGGGACAGGTACTCCCTGTGATCAGAGCCCTGCCTCCTGGAGGGGAAGGGTGGAATCCAGTCCCGTGAGCTCCAGGTTGGTCAAGAGCACTAGGCCTATTCTGGTCTGGAGCTCCAGGGGAAGCAAAGAAGAATAGCAACAGCAGCTCCCCAAGTGGGGAAGAACTCGAAGCCTGAGCATTCAGGCATGCACAGAGTGCTCCAGTCTGAGGAAGAATGTGAAGAAAGCTGGTGTATTTGGATTTGGAGCTCTAGGGAACACAAAGGGAAATAACACCTACAGCTCCACAGGTCAGGAGGAGGCTGTGAGTGGCTCACACCCTGAGCATTCAGGTGCAGGATGCTCCAGTATGGTGAATGATAGAACCTGCCTGGAGACAAATGCCTCAGACAGGAGAGATACTTGTTGAATTTAAACCTAGTGGTGTAGCATTGTTCCTGGTGTAACATACCAAACATCCCCCTCCCTCAGAGATCCTTGATCCAATTCCAATTGAGAGCAAAAGCTCTCTGGCAG
Source organism: Zapus hudsonius (assembly GCA_004024765.1). Lineage (NCBI taxonomy): Eukaryota > Metazoa > Chordata > Mammalia > Rodentia > Dipodidae > Zapus > Zapus hudsonius. Next base: position 1,660 of record PVHP010001856.1, on the reverse strand, counting down.
GCAGCTGCCAGAGGAACAATAGGGAGATCCAGAAGCCCATTCAGCTGGAATCTGGAAGGGGAAGAGGAGTAAGTAGGTCTGCTCTGAATACCCTTGAGCCCCAGTAGCAAGACACAGTGGTGACTGCAGCCAGAAAAAACCTCTGACCCCTATACTATATTGCATATCAAACACTAGCTCAACACTGCTGGAACACCTGAAATTCTGCAAATAACACATCTGTGGTTACAATGCCATCCCAAACCAAACTGGTACACAAAACAGAACACACCTGCATACTCAATAAAAACTTGTATTGGCCCGCACATCAATAAAACTAGTCCCTTATCCAGAAATAGGCAGAAACCAAAGTATCAACACAGCAATTAAAGCTGAGACTACCCAACCTACGATCCCTAGTCCCAAAATGGAAGAGGCCAGTGAGAACACAGGGGAGATAACAAAAATACAATCCCAAAACTAGAATAAAATAACTCCTGATCATAACTGCACTGAGATCATGACCAGATTGATGGCAGAAATGAAAATTGTCAAAAAAAAATACATAAATGAGATGAAACTCAACAATGTAAGCATAGACATCAGACTGAACTTAACGGAGAAAAATCTGACCAACTTCACAAATGCATTAAGGGATTTGAAGGTGAAACAACTATGGAAGAAGCTAGACAATCAACTGATTAAGTTTGGTGAGGAATTAATCAAACTCAAGAATTAATTCCAAAAGACATTATCAAAAACAAAACTAGATTGGAAATTAGAACTCACCAGGGAAATGGAACATATGAACAAAAATATAACAGAAACCAAAAATCAAACAGAGGCTTTAAAAAAACCTTCTTTGACTCTTTGAGTTCCAGAGTTGAAAGCATAGAGGACAGATTCTCAGACCTTGAAGACAAGACAGAAGAAATTAATAGGGATTCCATAAGCTTCAATAAATTCACAAAATCATGTGAAGAAAATATGAGGGATCATGGGATACACTAAGGAGACAGATTTCAAGATCAAGGGCATCCTAGAAGGAGAAAAAACCCAGGCCAAAGGCATAGAAAATATTTTCAACAAAATTGTACTAGAAATTTTTCCTTATCTTACAAGAGAAAGGCTGGTCTTAATACAAGAAGCCCACAGAACTCCAAACAGACAGGACCAAAGAAGGAACTCTCCAAGACATATCTTAGTTAAAATGCTAAACATAGAAAGTAAAGAGAAAGTGCTCAAGGCAGCAAGAGAGAAAGAACTCATCACCTCTAAAGTCAATCCCATCAGACTTATTCTGACTTCTCATTAGGAACCATGAAGGCCATAAGGGCTTGAGCAATGCTCTTCTAGGTCTAAAGAAGTATGGCTTACAATGTAAACTACTATACCCAGCAAAACTATCCCTCATAATAGATGGAGAATTGAAAGTATTCCATGAAATAAGCTTGCTCTATGATTATATGAACACACAGACAAACTTACAGAGGATACTACAAGAGATATCCCACACAGAAGAAATAAGCAACCCCCCTGAAGAATCTAATAGAGAATGAGCATGGTAATCAAAATTAATGATGCACATGAGGCATCAACCCCCATAAACCCTCCAACATGGCAGGGATTAAAGCAAACCTCACAGTTATAACTCTGAATATAAATGGATTTAACTCTCCTA
>PVHP010001855.1:0-91006 GCA_004024765.1 Zapus hudsonius | reverse complement strand
AAACACTATCTCCATCAGAGAGTGAGATCAGTACAGGTTAATAAATAGACACAATTCTTGATTACCTAGATTGTATTTTTAATAGCCTCCCTGTCAAATGCTCCCATATTGCATCTTTTCTTATGAGCCCAAGAGTACAGGATCCGGTGCCTATCACCTTGAATCCCCAGTTCCAGTCAAGGGCTCCCTCTCACTAAGTGGAATATTTGGCTGAATCTAAAAGCTGTTGATTGTCTCCCCCTGGCCCAGGTTTCTCCATTGCATGAGTGTTCCTTTCTTGGTTCGCTGTTCTCTCCCAGTAGGAGGTGTGGTCAGCCTACTCATGGCCGCAGACTGTGTTTCATGCCAGTGATCTCTGTTTACTCCAGCTGTTGTTGATCAGCTTCCCATGGCAGCTTGTTCAGTGTCTTCCAGCACTGCAATAACTGGCATCTGGGGGCTGGTTACCATTCCGGACCTTGAAGGGTCTCTCGATGCTGATCGGTGGCATTCTTTGGTTTCTTCGGCAACAGGGTTTGGCCTTAGGCCTGGGGAGAGCACTCAAGAGCTTTGATAGAATTCTGTCTTGTTGACCATGAGTTTTTTATGGTTGTTTATTAATGTGGTGGATTATATTTAAAGCCTTCCTGGTTTAGGTGGATAATCCTTTTAATATGTTGTTGAATTCGGTTTGCAGGGATTTTATTCAGAATTTTTGCATCTAAATTCATCACGGATATAGGGCTATAGTTTTCCTTTCTGGATTTATCTTTGTCTGGTTTGAGTACTAGAGTGATGCAAGCTTCAAAGGAGGAGTTTGGAAGTATTCCCTATTCTCTGATTACTCTAAAAAGCTTCAGAAAGAGTCTGAATTCTGTGATGAATGTTTGGTAGAAATTGGCTGAAAATCCATCAGGACCTGGACTTTTCCTTTTGTGTTTTTTTCTTTTTTATTACACTATCAATCTTGATAGATGTAATAGGTTATTTAGGAGATTTATCTGATCTAAGTTTAGTTTTGGCAGGTGGTAGTTGTCTAAGAATTCATTCATTTCTTCTAGATTCTCTAATTTTGTGGAATAGAAGTTTTGAAAGTATGTCCTGGTGATTCTTCCAATTTCATTGTTATTCATTGTGATCTCTCCCTTTTAATTTCTGATTTTGTTGATTTGGGCCTTCTCTTTTTTCCATTTGGTTAGTTTTCCATTTGGCCAGGGATTTGTCAATCTGCTTTATTTTTTCAAAGAACCAAAGAAATTGTTTCATCAATTTTTGAATTGTTTTCTTCATTTCTAGTTCATTGATCTCTGTTCTGATCTTATTTCTTTTCATCTTGAGCTCCTATTTTTGGATTTTTCTAATTTTTCCAAGGCTTTTAATGTGTTAGTTAGGTTATTAATTTGAGGTCTCTCTGTCTTTGTTATGAAGGCATTCAGTGCCATAAATCTTTCCCTTAGGCCTGCCTTCATTGTGTCCCATAGGTTCTGGTATGATGTACTTTCATTATCCTTCAGTACAAGAAATTTTTCAATTTTCAATTTGATATCCTGAAAAACTCATTCATTGTTTAATAGCATATTGTTCAATCTCAAATAGTTGGTGTGTTTTATATTTTTTTTTCATTTTTTATTTCCAGCTTCAATGCATTGTGGTCTGATATGATGCAGGTTGCTATCCCAATCTTCTTAAATTTGTTGAGGCATGTTTTATGTCCTAATATGTGGTCTATTTTGGAGAAGGTTCTGTGAGCTGCTGAGAAGAATGTGTATTATGTAGAGTTCAGATGGAATGTTCTCTATATGTCTGTTAGGTCTACTTGATCTATGGTTTTATTGAGTTCTATTATTTCCCTGTTGGTCTTCTGTTTGGATGATCTGTCTAAAAATGATAATGGCATATTAAAGTCTCCAACTATGATGGACTTGGAATTTATTTTTGTTTCATTTTCCATTAGTTTTTGCTTTGTGGATTGTGGCACACCTGTATTTTGTGTATACATGTTTATGATGGTGATATATTCTCTTATTGGATTGTTCCTGCGAAGAGTAAGAAGTGTCCTTGGTTGTCCTTTTGAATTGGTTTAAAGTCTATTTTGTCTTATATTAGTGTATCAACCCCTGCTTGTTTTTGTTTCCATTAGTTTGGGAAATCATCTACCATCCTTTCACCCTGAGGAGGTTCCTGTCTTTAGAGGTTAGGTGTGTTTTGTGGAGGTAGTAGATGGAAGGACCCATTTTTCTGATCCATCTGATAGCCTTAGTCTTTTTATGGAAGAGTTAAGACCATTAATATTCAAAGTTACAACTGTGAGGCTTGAGTCAATCCCTGCCATTATGTAGGTTTTATGGAACTTGATGCCTGTTTGTTATTTTGTCTCCTATAAGATTGATTATTGTATCTGACTTCTGGATGGCTGTTGGGGTTGATTGCTTGGCTCTTCTATGTGGAATGTTTCATGGAGAATTCTCTGTAGGTTTGGTTTAGTGTCCATATAATTGTAGAGCTGGTTTTTATCTTGAAATGTTTTCTTTTCTCTGCCTATTATAAGGGAAACTTTCATAGGGAACAATAGTTTGGGTTGAAAGACAAAGTGATTTAGGTTTTGAAGTACACCACTCCAAGCTCTTCTCACTTTCATGGTTTCCATGGAGAAGTCTGATGTAACTCTGATGGGTATGCCTTTATATGTGATTCATTGTTTTGCTCTTGCTGCTTTTAGAACCCTCTCCTTGCTTTCAATGTTCAGGGTTTTAACTACAATGAGTATTGGGGAGTTTCTCCTTTTGTCCTGCCTGTTTGTTGTTCTTGTGTGCTTCTTGTATCTGTAATGGATTCTCTTTGGTTACATTAGGGAAATTTTCCTCAATAATTTTGTTGAATATGTTCTCTATGCCTTTGGCCTGGGTTTCTTACTGGTCTAGTATCCTCATGATCTGGAGCTTTGGTAATTTAAGGGTGTCCCATTATTCCCTCCTATTTTGTTCACAATCCTTTTTGAACTTATTCAAGTTTCTTTTATTCAGATTCCTTTTGTTCTGCTTTGTCTTCCACATCTAAGGTTCTATCTTCCAAGTTATTTACTATGGTGGTGATGGATTCTAGAAGTATTTTAAATATCTCCATTTGATTTTTGTTTTCCAATAGAGCTTTTTGCATGGTCTCCATTTCTTTGTTGAGTTGCATTTTCATTTCAAAGGTTGTCTTACTTAATGCTTTCTTGTACTCATTCTTGTATTTTATTATGTCTTCATTTATTTTAGCCAGCTGATTCTTGAGCTCCTGATTGCTGGTATGTCTGTAGCTCATTTACTGTTCTACCAAAGTCCATCTGTTTTCCTCCATTGTATTGAGCCTGGTAGTGAAGCTTGTGAGCTCATTCAACACATTTTCACTTACATTGTCAACTTTTGCTTCTATTTCCATAATAATCTGGATATAGGCTGGGGGCTGGACTTTGATTACAACACAGGGTCAGTGGGCAGAGTTGTGGGGTCCATGGGCTGGTGAGGAACCAAGGCACATCTCCTTCACCTGGCCTTGCCTAGGGTCAGGGGTCTGAATATGCAAGGGTGGGTGAGAGGATGGAACAGCAAGTTCTAGGATTTCTAATCTATAAATATGTATGTGATCATTTTGTCTTTTAAAACATTTAAATATTAATAAAATAGAGGTCTTCCAATATCTTTCTGGAGATCTATTTCTAATACATCATTTATTACTGTCTGATAGTTTAAATAGTTCTTTTAATTTTATCTGTTTGTCTTTTATGTGGACAGTAGATATTTAGATGGGTAGATAAATGAATGAAACTCAGGAAGATAGCTTTTTTAATTTCAAATAATTTAGTTTGACATTTTGGGGCAAATTTGAAAATTAATAAAATTTATAGATTTTTAATTAAAATTATTATTAAGCCAGATTTTCAGTCAATCCTAAAGATATATGTTCTTCAAAGGGTATACAGAAGAGCAGGATCTTTTCATCACCCATAGCAAGATTCATGTCTGCAATCCCTGTAACAAAAGAATGACTAAGCCAAAAGTGATGGCTCATTCCTATAATCCCAGCACTTGGTAAGAGAATTGTCATGAATTTGAAGCCAGCCACCTGTAGTACTTCATGGATTCTAGACTTTAATTCTGGACCAGAATTTAAGACAGTGTCTCAAATATATATATATATATATATATATATATATAATATATATATATATATATATATATATATATTATATATATATATATATCCCAAAAGACATTAAAACAAAAGGAAAGCTTAAGTGCTTGCAATATAAATTTTACATGGCATGAGATAAAGACTCAGTAAGTCAGCAAAGCAATTTGTATTTGTGCTCAAGGTGGTGTGAGGAATGTACAGACATGCTGGAATACAGAGGAGGAATGAAAGGCTTGCAATAAAGGTAATGAACTAGGGGGGCTCAACATCTGTTTTCTCAGGTCCTTCTTGGTACCCTGGTGATATCCTATCCCTAAGGGTATGGGAGAGAAGAAATGTCACACAGATGTTTTTAGGTGAGAGAGGAAGACAAAGGTCAGAGACTTTACTGTCTATGTTCTAACAATGTCCAGAGTTCCACATTTTCAGCTGGCATCTTGTGCAGCCCATAAGAAGAAATGAGGGCTGGTTTCAGGTGACAGAAAGGCTGAGATTGTCAGGACAGAAAGGTAGAACTCCTTTTTCACTGATTTTTCAGGCTCATTGTGGACTTCTTGCAACAAAAGTTTTGTTTTCAAGAGAAAAGCATGACAAATATATTTAATCAGAGATTTTCGTGATACACGCACCTTTAGAAATGAAGACTCAAACATGTATGTTGTAGTGAGCCACACGTTGCTGGGTGAATCTCCAAACCCAGCACAATTTTGGGGAGGAAAGTATTTATTGAAGTAACAGACCCAAGGGAAGTTAAGGAAAAAATGCTGGCCTTCTTTCACAGATCCAAGCAGAGACAGAGACAGCACCTCCAGCAGCAAGCAAGTATGCACACTGTAATAATGTAATTCACAAAAATGCAGAACTGCCAGACCTGGGTGTTCTGGCTTTTCTTTTGCATATCTATCCCTAGTATTTTGCATCCAATTTAGAAATGGCCAGTCCACAGGAGGCTAGGCCAAAGTGACACTTCCTCCAGCCAGAAGCCTGGAGACAATTAAAAATTTAATAAACACAATTATAATAAATTATATTGGAGGACATTTACTCAAAACTACCACAATGTATAAGAAAACATTTAACACTTATTTTGAAGAATAGACCATCCTGCATGATGTAATTGCACAGATGAATGTGATCTAATGGTAAGAGACTGAAGGGGACATCTAACAAACATTGCCTATTCATGTCTTCTTATGTTTTGCAAAATTCTTTCCTCCTGGCTATGGGTCCAAACCCCATTAGAATGAGGGTCTTATGATTTACCTTCCGACAAGAGAGGTTAGGTAATTTCATTATGACCAGCTTTCACATATAAAGGAGGGTGATTAAAACACTGTTACTTTGGAGGCCCTAACAGTCTCCTTAAGTTCAGAGTTCTTTGGGGTAATGCTTGTTGAGCTTCCCTCAAATGTAGCAAACACTGTCACCGATTGGCTAAACAAGATTCAGGTAGAGAACAAAATCTTATTGCCAATATTTACAGGATACTGGCTCTGTTCAGTGGGTGAGTGTCTGTGTTCTAAAGAAGATTCTGAGCAGGGAGATGGATAGAAGGGAAAGTTCTCTAATGTATTTATACAGAAATCTCCAGTTTCATAGTCCACCACTCACTGTCTGCTAGAGCTCAGTGTTTCTGCTTTTCCCTCCATTATTTCTCATCTTGGCAGAACAGTGTGGACATTTTATTTTACTAGTTTCATAAATAGCTACTGAGGTCTTTGTGAAGACAATCTCTTCTTAAAATATATTATTTTCAATCTTTAAAGCATTATATTTTGTGGGTATTCATTATTTTACCAAATACAACTCTAAATGTGGTGTGTGTGTGTGTGTGTGTGTGTGTGTGTGTGTGTGTGTGCATGTTTAGAGCAAAGAAACCTTATATTTCTCTGCTTGCTAAATATTGCCAGTCCTGATGATGGATCTTATCACTCAAGTTCTTGGAGGCTGAGGTAAGAGGACTATATGAGTTTGAGGCTACCCTCAGTTTCACAGTGAAACCCTGTCTCCTCAAAATAAAAATAAACAAAAAATAATGCCAATACATATCTTAGAATGTGTAAATGCAGTTGATTAGTTAAATGGAAGTCATCATTTTCTTCATTATTGACTGCATATCTAAGGAGATAATAGCAAAGAATGCAAGATTTTCTTTTAAAGAGATTAATTTCTGAATGATGAACATTTTCTCATGAAATGAAGAACATTTTCTCATGAAAATAATTGAATGGAACTGGGAAACACTCTCTTCAGCTAATGCATCTCCAGAGCTAAGCACAAGGTGCTTCCTAAACAAAGGGACCTTTACAAAGGACGACACACTTTAGGGAAAATCTTCTCAAAGGGCCTCAATGTAGCTCAATGGACTCCTTCAAGTGCAATGCATTTTAAAGGTCTGGAAAGGGGTGGTAGTCTCCCCAGACACCTCAGAAGACAATGCTAGTTTTATTGTGATGATTTCAGTAAAAAGAGTAGGTTTGCAGCATCTTCTTTAGCTTCTAGCATTTTGTGCTTTGAGAGAAGAAAATGCAGTATTTAAAAGCCAGGGGAAAATCTGAGTTGTTATCTCTTATTTTCCCCCTTCCTCTCATCACCCATAGTTCTCCTATCAGCCATTTTCTAATCCTCTTCTGAGCCTGAACACTTCTGTGTTCCAAGTGTATTCCTGAGCCCTCTATTTCTAGCCCAGATTTTAATATGTACTCTCTCCCTTTCTCATCCACACATTTCTACTTAGTATCAAGTACAGTAGTTCTCCTTATCTGTAGTTTCATTCTTCAAGGTTTCAGTCACTGGAAGTCAACCTGGAACCAAAAAGTCATCACAGTACAATCAGATACTTGAGAGAAAGACCTTGAGTTCATAGAGCTCCTATTACAGGATAGCATTATAACTGCATAATTACTTTGCCAATTGTCAATCTCTTACTGTGCCTCATTTATAAGTTGCACTTTCTGCTGGCTGACTTCATGCGTTTGGGATTTACTTCACCTGATCACTTGTTCAATTGTGTTCAGCTTTCCATAACTGCCCTCTCCTAGGTCCCCTTTAATTTGTAGTATGAGAAAAATAAGCAAGTATAGGGTTTTGATTTTTTAAGCCCCCAAAATCTCTCTTTAAGAGATATCCAAACAGCTTAAGGGAATTTATTCTTCATTATTACCTTTTAAAAACCTACCTTCTTCCAAGAAGAATGCAGTAGCAGGTTTGCTGTGGAAAGTAAATCACCATCATTTCATCATAACATGTTGTAACCTGTCGAAGGGCCCAGAAGTCTCTGGACAGATGGTGCCCTGTTTGATTCCGGGAAGGTACAAACAAGAGACATACTGATTCTCTGTGTGTCAGATGTTCCTAACAATATGTTGTATGCATTCATGAAGAGCAGACTCCCCACATTTTCACGGAGGAAACAGAGCTTTAGACTTTAATATTTAACCGAGGAACTGAATAAGTGCATAAGAAGCTCAATTTACAGGTTGTCAATTTGAATGAGTTAGCCAATTCTACTAGTTGCCCTCATTTAAAAAAAGTGGTTTTATATTTCTTTAAGTTATTTCAGTATAATAAGAATATTTTCACCCAGAACTCAAAATGATTTTATTTTTATAGCACAAGGAAATACCCAAATATATAAAATTGCTATTTCTGCTAACAAGACACCATAGATTTAGTCTGATTCTCCACAGGCACATGATAAAGATGAATGTTAAAAAGGTGACTTGCAGCTTGACAAACTCCTATACTTCTCTCTTAATCCTAATAAAAATTAGGATGTGTGTGCCTTCTAACAACTGCATTTGATTGTACCTTCCACAAAGACACTGTAGTGTTCAAAAGATGTTCTGAATGCAGGCCCTGCTCCCAGGTACACAGTCAATTAACCAGCGCCTTCATTCCCAGTAGTTTCAGGGGCTAAAACTCCCAGAGTGACCTAAGAGGGCTTGATGTACACTTGCTTGCAGACTTTTCCTGTAGAGCTATGGACCTTGCTGTCGACCCTCTGAGCATGATGATCACATGCAGCAGGTACCTCCTCACTACCTCTGGCATTTCTGTGGATGGTGCCTCCTCCAAGGCCTGTACAAGCACAGCTACAGTGGGTGTCACCTTCCATACCAGCCCAGAAGCAGCTATTCACTTCCTGGCACCATAGTTGCATCCCTGGTCCCGGGAGCTGTGAGCAGGCAGCTCGGGGTTCCATGGGAAATAGATATGCCTTTGAGCCAATGAAGCTGAGGTTATTCTTCTTATTGGCTCCAAAAGAAAGGAAACATCATCTTTTAAGTGTGCCTTGAGCCTAATATCAGAGGCTGGAAAATAATGGCCATTCTTTCTGGTCTCATTAGAGGGAGCAACAGGTACTCTTTGGATGAGAGTGGAAGACTGATCAGGATAGAAGTACAATCAGCTATAATTTTTTTTTTTTTTGTAGAAAGTCGAAATGTATCTGAGTTGTCATGAGGAAGTGGAAATTTTCAAGATTTCTAGAAACAGAGAAAGTATGAAGGAACTGAACAAGTGTAGAGAAAGACTGAGGAAAGGAAGAGGCAATGAGGGTCATTATATTTTGTGTCGAAGACCACTGGCACAAAGTCTTATTATTAAATATAAGCACAGCAGCTGCTCTTACAAGCTCACACGAAATGCCCTTGTGTCCTGGTGCCCAATTAAAATATTTCTAAAGTTTTCAAAACCAGAAACAAGCTTTTCCTTAGTTCTTGATATTTTCATTAAGTTGTCACCATTGAGTACATGACAGACTCCAGTACTTATGGTCTGCTCTGAGTTAAACTGCGTCAGCAGTCAGAAGTTTGGAAATCTTTGGAGAAAACAACTCACTTTATGAAACAAAAATTATAATTAAGGTTAAAATATTTTTGCCTTGAGGTATGATGCATTTTTTTGCTAATGGCAATAAATATATCAAAGAAGTACAAAGACAAGAAGCAAGGAAAAGATTTGTGACTTGCTTAATTTGGCACAGCTAATTCAGCAAAGACTCGAGTCCAGAGCACTCTCATGTTCAGACACCTACTCAAAATTGTCAGAAGTGATATCTTCTGCTTTCAGCAATTTTACCCAAATACTTGAACTTAACCCACTTTCAAAATATGTGTATGCAACTCAACTGTGACCTACTGATAATATGGAAGAAGCTACTTCATATGCCCTAATTTCTAGGACGGTCATTACTGGGAGTGCAACGCAGACTACACTTTTAACAAGTAACTTGATCCCTACTACTCAGCTAATAGCAATAGGATAAATATTTCCCATTAGAATTGAATCATTACTAATCAGGCTCAGGTGGAATAAAGACAAGGTTAGAATCGCTGTATCTGAACAGTTGGAATTCTCCTGTCGAGTCCTAATCAGCTCATCCAGGGAGTGTGGGCCAGGATGAGCAGCTTGAATTCTAATCTTTCTTTGGAGGTTTTTCTTCTTTCTCATGCTTTGGAGTCCTTGAGTGTGATAATGTATATCTTCATCTTGAATCCTTAAACCTCTGAAGTTTTATGATACATGACTTATCAACAAACCTTTTGTGAATTAGCTTGAATTTCCTCGATTAGACTTTGTGTTGAATGCTAATAGTATTCATTTTATGGTATTCAGTAGATTAATAAAAGTGTTTGCTGCATAGTTCTCCATGAAAAAAAAAAAGATACTCTTTGGTTCTACCCAAAATGTTTTTTCAACACAATTTGTTCTGAAAGTCTAAGAGGTCCCCAGTTAATATTGCCATGCAGATGCCAGCCAACTTGAATGCAATATAGCTTGCAGTGTCTTAACTATAAATCAATAAGTAAATGTATCTTAACATTTTCATTTTTGTGATTTTTGAAGACAATGGTGAGATAAAAAAGGGAGTATTTTCCATGAAAGGTCTGAGGAGATGTCTTAAAAAGTGCTATTCCCAGTGAGTTTTGAGAAGTCTTACCTTTGCTAAATATACTTGACCATTGACTCAAGACGTCATTTCTAAGATAGAATGGTGAATGCAATAGTTACAACATGCTTGACAATATATAAATGGCTTCCTTCATGGATGAAAATGGTGCTGATAGGGTGTCATGGTTTGATCCAGGTGTCCCCCACAAACAATTGAATGTGTTCTGATAGATCGATCCTCAGCTGATGGCAGTTTGGTTTTACTCGATGAAGCTGTGTTGTTGTGGGCGGGCTTATGGGGTTATAAGCCAGCTTCCCCTTGCTGGTATTTGGCACACCTTCCTGCCACTGTTTGCAGTGCTGTGGCAGAGGTGATGTCCAGCCCTCTGCTCATGCCATCGTTTTCCCTGCCAGAATGGAGTCTCCCCTCGAGTCCGTAAGCCAAATAAACCCATTCCTCTACAAGCCGCTTTTGTTTGGGTTCTTTCTGCACAGCAACTAGAAAGCTGATGGCAACATAGGGTGATTCCATACAGCATATAAGTGTGTTTGAAAGAAAACATTCTGATAATATTTTCAACTCCAAACAGACTTTGAACGCTTTTAGTACAGATGAATGCCGGTTCATTGAGTGCAGGGGTCATGTCACCTTGATTAAGGAGTGCATTTTGGTTCTGAGAGATTCAAGCTGAGAATCCAGCAGAGATTAGATATAAAGAACTAGAATGTTTTTTTTTTTCTTTTGCTCACTACATCGAGAATTGCTTCATAGTGGGCCATCTCAGAAGTCTGTGGCTTAAAACAGTAGCAACATTCATGATTCCATTGGTCACTCAGCTGTTTCTTCTGGAATGGGGTAGTGAGATTAGCCTTCCTCATGCACCAGTGATTAGGAGAGGTGGTGTGCTAATGACAGCCTTGGCTGGATGGATGGAGGCTTTTCTCTAGGCAGTGACCCCTCCAGACTAATTGAGGACTGCCACTATGGAGAACCCATAGTGACTTAAAGGATTTAGGATTGATGGCCCAAGTATCGTAGATCTGTCTCTTGATTTCTGGATTGACTCAGATTCTACACCATCACAAAGCCAGCCAGAAGTCAGGGAATAGAGAAATGTGCTTCTCCCTTTGAAAGGAAGAAAAGAAGCAAGCACTTTTATGATGTAGTGCAACTGATGTCATGCTTTCTGAAGAAGTTGTGTCTCATAGTGAGACCAGATCCACTACCATAACAGGAAGAGTTAACATGTATGGATGGTTAGACGCTCATAAAGTTCTATATAGAATTATTCGAGTTGCACAATAAAATTACTTGGGAGATACTATTTTTCTTGCTTTATAGATGAGGGACTGTCTAACAAAGTCATGTACTTTATGTACTTTAGGAGATCACAAAGTCTCTAAAAAGAGATAGGCCTGGTAAAACAAATCTGGAAAATGCAAAATAAACCGTAGTTAAGAAGTCATCCATTCACCTACTCATCCATCATCCTGTGAGAGACTCAGAGTTTTGAATGTAGTAATAGACATTCCTAATCTCATAGTAGGGAAGGTTTCCAACCACATTTTCCATTATTGGAACCTTACAGTATTTCTCTACTAGGAGTCTCTGCTAATATTTTATATATCAATAGTTTTCTGTGGCCCCCAGCTTAGAAAATGCCCAGCTTGAGCACAGACTTTAAATTGGAAGCCAAGCTACCCTGATTTCATGACAAATATATCTCTTTCACTAAGAACATAAAGATGTATGAAATTATAGTCCTCTTTTTTTTGCCTGTATTTAAAAAAAAAACACTCCTATGGACATGGAAAAGTTGGACTAGTTAAATCTGTAAAATGTCTGTAGGGATTTGAGCCAAGCTTATATGTATTGCAATATGCAGTTATTCCCCTTGTTTGTAACGTCCTCCTTCTTTTGCATCAATGTCCCTTTAAATAGTGACACTGTATTAACTATGCTGACAGTTGGCAACCAGAGCTATGACATAACAAAAAGATGCTTAGCAAAAATTATACCTGTGTCAAATTGCTTCGGAATCATCTACCTCAAGATAGTCAAATGAGCAAGCTTTCCCCTGAGCCATGCAAGTGAAATACCATTTTGGGGAAAGTCATTTCTAGTTCTTTATTGCTTAGTACCTGCAATTGAAGGTTGATTTTGCCAAAGTAAAAGTTTTGCTATGAGGGATTCTGGAATCAGACTTAGCAGACCAAGCGAGACCTTAGTATATCAAACATCATGGAAAAATTGTAAAAGGGTATGTTCATTTGTGTATGTATTTACATATGTTTTTATATATAAGTGTAGTTAGAGTTTTATAATTACCCTTAGAGAAACACATGGACTAAACCTGTATTGAATTGTCCCCTCCAGGATTCTGTAAATGAATAGCTAAGGAATGGCCTAATATTAACTAGGTAAATATCACAGTTGTCTCATCCTAAAAAAATTGGCAATTGAATGAATATATTTGTCCTTCTTATGGGTGGATACTGGGTGGATATTGGAAGGCTCAAAGAGGTATAATGAATTAGTGAAAGCTACCACATAGGTGGGAGGATTTGAGTGTGAATCTCTTTACCCAGAAGTCCTAGAGCTAGGTAGAATGAGAAACAGAAACAGAACATCCTGGTGCACATGTCTGTGATGGAGTGGCCTGGGTGTTTGGTTACTGAGGGCTGAAGTGTGGCTGTAGGTGTCCCTTCTTACCTTTAAGCATGTTTGAACACATGTCTTCCTGCTCAGAGAGCCTTTGGGTGAGAGGGATGAAATGCGGGTGGATGGGGAGGCTGTGTCACTGAGAAGAATGCAAGAGAACCCTTGAGAATGGAAGAGAGTTCTTTCACTTGAACCCATTCTGACCTAGCTCTGCAGATTTTTAAGAATTTCCATGCATTACTGGAAAGAATGCTCACAAACCTCTGCAAACTAGGAAGTCTAGCAGATGCCAGCTTCACCTGACTTTATGAGAAAAGGTTTAAGTCTTTTCTTTAACAGGAGTCTATTGATTTCTCTGTCTTTTGGTCTAGATGGGGAAGTAGAGCTAAAGAATCAAGGGCTCTTGAAGAGTATTTGAGCTCAGCAGCAGTAATAGTTAGAGATTGCCAAGGACACATTGACAATGCAAGGTACCTGGGATCCCCATAAATACTTGAGAAGCAGGTTGAAATTACATGGTAAGGTACCAGGTTCTCCTTGTATTAGTGGAGACTGATCATATATAAGTAATCACAATTGCACTAGTGAGCCAGATAGTGTGGGTTGTTCTTAAACACTGATAGACCTATATATTATTAAAATAACTTACATTTCAATGTGCTTTTATGTTACTCAATGTAGAGCTAATATCTAAGTATCTATGTGACTTCCTGCATTGTAGAAGAAGAGATGAAGATTCACATGGTGGTAGATATTAGAAAAGTTTCTTCCTTCCATCTCAAACTTGGAAGATGACTGAGCTGGAGAGAGACTCAGTTACTGCTGGACACATGTTCATTAGGTCAGGGGCTAGAGTGAACACAAGATACCTATATACCTTCTCTCTCTCTAATTTGCCAGTACGCACCAGGACTGTAAGTCAGTGTTTAAATGATTAGTCATCAGTCATCACAAATATTTTCAACTAAGTATTTTGTGTGTGTGTGTGTGTGTGTGTGTGTGTGTGTGTTGGGTGGATGAGTATGACAAAACATTTTGTGGTTAGCATAAATCTAGGAATGAGCAGGAAGCATGAGTTCATCAAGTTTTTGCTGTTTGCATTTGGTGTTTTTATAAATGATATGAAAAGACTGGAGATGTTGCCACCATACAGCACAATGTCAGACAACACAACTTATTTCTGAGACAGGGAATCTCAAATAAGCTTATGAATGGCATCCTGGGCTGAAAAGGAGAGAGTCGCAATTGTCACCTCGAAGACTTCCAGAATGTGACAACTGAAAACAATCACCCAAATTCAAATCACTCACATTCCATCTTCCATCAGATCCTCATGAGCACTTCACAATTATCTCGGTTAGTGTGTACATCTTCAGAAGTCCGTACCTTCTGTTTCTGTTTAACACATGGGAAACTGAGGCTTAGAGAGGTATATAGGAAGGCCACAAACATAGGTGACAGCTAATCCATGCTTTAAAGCCAGACTCTCCATCACAAGATGCTTTCATTAAAGTTATTTCATCTAATCCTTGCAACCACTCAGTTGGATAAGGATTTCAGGTTTCTGGAGAAGACTGCCGAGATTTGAAAAAGTTTGATATGTTTCCCCTAAGGTTAGATAGCTAAACTGCAAGTTCTTTAATCAAAACCTCAACCCTTTTATAAAAAAAATATTGAAACTTTTTATTTCTTCCAGTTCTCCATATTTCTTTCTTATGCCAGTATTTGGGATATGTTAGCTTTATTTTTTGATCAGCATAAGATTTTTAAAATCAAACCTCTGCAAAATCATCACTTTTCTGACCTTTGTTTCTTCAGCTCTAAAATAAGGATTGTAACTTTAGCTGCCTCACAGAACAGGCAAGAGTCACATAAAATACACACCAGCATGTGTGGCCATGTGTTCCGTATACCAAGTTACCGTGGTGGACATTTCTTGCTTTCCTTTTCTGTATAGCTTTTTGACTCAAAAAGGTTAGATTCAGGACAAAGAAAGTTCTCCTTATATAACCAAGTGAAAGTTGTGCAATCTGAACAGCTGGCACCAAAATTCATCTTAGAAAGGAAACATTATTTGTCAAAATATCTTAATAAACCATTGTGAAAGGTGTGACTCCAAGGGCGTAAGTGCCAGCAGGAAACCCAGCTGTAAAAAGAGGTTAAATTGTTCTGGATGAGGAAATTATAGGAATTTATGTTTTTCTCCCAAAAATGGAGAAAAGATGAATGTAAAAGTTGGGGAGGAGGAGGAAGAGCTGCAGATTAAGGGAGGGTTAGGCGAGGACAAAGGAGCTGAACATGCAGGAAAAATTCATTACAAAAGGTTATGGGAGGTCATTTAAGAGGTGGGAACTCTTATTTTTAAGTTTAAAACTGTTTATATTAATTTAATTTAACCTCTACAAAAATCAAATTTCAGTTAAGTCTACCACATTAATACATGCAAAATGTTGATATATCCTCTCTGGATTACTATAAATAATAATAGAAACACATGTTTGGAAATATAAATGTTATCAAGAATCTAAGCTACCCTGTGTGTCTCAGAAATCTGGGTATCTGAGGGTTCCAGGCAATCTCCATGGTAGCTCAGGAAACAGACACTTCCAGCTGAATGTATGGATTATTCATTTCATTGGAAGTCCTCTTAAGTTAGTGGATGAAAGACACTTCTCTTTCAACATGATTTTGAGGCATACCTAATGGAAAAACTGAAGACACTGAGATGCTGAAAATGTAGGTGAGGAAGGAGTTTTACATGTGTCTGGAACAGACCCCTTAATTGTTGATATTGACATAATCCTACTATTCAGTGCTATTTGCTTTAATAAACCAAGAACTTTTGGGGGTGGGTCATTTCTGAATCTTGTATAGTTAAAAAAAATCTTTAAAAATGTGTTTTACTGATAATTTCCATGCATGGGCAAAATTTATTTTGAACGTAATCTCCTCCCATCACCTTCTTTTCCCCCTTCTTGGCTCTCCTTTCCAATGAATCCCTTCTTCCCAGCTCTTCCCTCTTTGATTTGATGTCTTTTAAAAAATATTTTATTTATTCATTTTCAAGCAGAGAGAGAGGGGGCACACCAGGGTCACCACCTTGTCAATCTGGCTTATGTGGGTACTGGGGAATTGAACCCGGGGCCTTAGGCACTGGAGGCAAGTGTCTTAACCGCTGAGCCATCTCTCCAGCCCATTGATGTCTTCCTTTTTGTCCTCCTCCATCATGCATGATGAAATGTCGGTGGCCCCAGAATTATGCAAGTCTTATGTCAGTAATGATAGTTGCTCTGAGGTCAGAAAAACAACTTTTTCCCCAAAAATATCTTTTAAAAAACTTTTTATTGATTGATTCCATAATGATAGACACTAAACCACTATGATTCCCTCTTCACCCTCTCTCATATCTCTTTCCCCTCTCAATTAGTCTCCATTTTGTTTTGGTGATGCAGGGATGGTTCAACATATACAAATCGATAAATGTAATACATTATATAAATGGACCAAAGGACAAAAATCACATGATCATCTCAATAGATGCACAAAAAGCATTTGACAAAATCCAACACCCCTTCATGATAGAAGTCCTAAAGAAATTGGGAATAGAAGGAATGAATGTCAACATAATAAAGGCCATGTATGACAAACCTATAGCCAACATCATATTAAAATGGGAAATACTTGAAGCATTTCCACTAAAATCAGGAACAAGACAAGGGTGTCCAACTGTCCCCACTTTTATTTTATATAGTGCTGGAAGTCTTAGCTGTAGCAATAAGGCAAGAGACACAAATAAAATGGGTACAAATCAAAAGGAAGAGAACAAATTATCATTGTTTTCAGGTGATATGATTATTTACATAAGGGGCCCTAAAGACTATCAGCAAACTGCTAGAGCTGATAAACAGTTTTAGCAACTTAGAAGGATACAAAATCAATACATAGAGATCAATATACTTCCTATATACTAAAACAAATAGGCCAAGGATGTTATCAAGGAAACACTCCCATTCACAATTGTCTTAAACAAACAAACAAAAAAATTACTTTGGAATAAGCCTAACCAAGGAAGTTTAGGATCTCTACAATGAAAACACTCAAGAGAGAAACTGAAGAAGACACCAGGGAATGGAAAGACATCCCAAATTCTTGGATTTGAAGAATCAATATCATGAAAATTTCAATCTTACCAAAAGCAATCTACACATTTAATGTAATCCCCGTGAAAATTCTAATGACATTCTTCACTGAAATAGAAAATAATAATCCTTAAATTCATATGGAAGCACACACACACACACAAAAAAAAAAAAAAAAACACTAAAAAAGCCAACACAATTCTGGACAACATAAATAAGACTGGTGGTATCACCATACCTGATTTTAAGATATATCACAGAGCCAGGGTAACAAAAACAGCATGGTACTGGCACAAAAACAGACACATAGATAAATGGAACAGAATAGAGGACCCTGAAGCAAATTACAGCCTTTTTTTTTTTTTAACAAAAAGGACAAAAACATTAACTGGAGGAAAGATAGCCTCTTTAAAAAATGGTTCTGGGAAAACTGGATATGTATATGTAGAAGGATTACAGTAGGTCTTTATCTCTCTCCATGCAAAAGAATCAAGTCAAAATGGATCAAAGATCTTAATATCAGACCTGAAACCCTGAAAAAGTAGGGGAAAAACTTCAATCTATTGGCATAGACAATGAGTTTCTAAACATAATAGCAGTTGCTCAGGAAGTAAAATCAGTAATCAACAAATTGGGACCTAATGAAACTAAAAAGCTTTTGTATTGCAAAAGACTGTGAACAGAGCAAAGAGGCAACCTATCCAATGGGAGAAAATCTTTGCCAGCTCTACATCTGAGAGAGGATTAATATCCAGGTTTGACAGAGAACTCAAAAATCTAAATAATAACAAAATCAACCCAATCAAAAAATGGAATAGAGAGTTTTCAAAGAAGAAATACAAATGGTCTATGAACCACTAAAAAAAACATATTCTACCTCCTTGGCAATTGGGGAAATGCAAATTAAAACTACTTTGAAATTCCATCTCACTACTGTCAGAATGGATACAATCAAGAAAACAAATGACAATAAATGCTGGTAAACATGTGGAAAAATAGAAGCTCTTCTACACTGTTGATGGGAATGTAAACTGGTACAGCCATTGTGGAAAGCAGTGTGGAGATTCCTGAGACAGCTGAAAATAGATTTACCATATGACCCAGCTGTACCACTCCTGGGCATATATCCTAACAACTCTAGTCACTACCCTAGAGATACTTGCTCATCCTTATTTATTGCAGCTCTATTCACAATAGCTAGGAAAGGGAACCAGCCAAGATGTCCTTCAACTGATGAATGGATAATGAAGATGTGGTTTATTTATACAATGGAGAACTATTTCAGTGTTAAAGGAAAACAACTTCTTAAAGACAGTGTTACAAAGCACTCTCCTCTGGCTCTTACATCCTTCTGGCCCCCACTTCTACAATGCTCCCTGATCCTAGGAGGGGTGATAGAAATGTCTCCCATAAATACTCAGCAGCCATGAATTCTCAGCACTTTGATAAATTTTTAGTGTCACCAGTGGTCACTGCCCTTTGCAGAGAGATGCTTCTCTGTCCAGAGGTGAGAGCAACATTAATTTATTGGCATAAGCATAAATATTTAGAGGGTAACTTGATGGGAGCAACATATCTATTTTACATGTATGCCAATAAATGAATAAATAAATAATAAACCAGTAGCACTTCCCTCCTGGGCCTATGTCCTTACCAATCATAGGTTTTCACTCGATTTGCAGTACCAGGTTTGAATTCTTTCCCATGGATGGTGCCTCAAATCTAATCAGAGAGCAGTTAGTTGCCCCCATCATAATCATGCCACTGATGCACCAGTTGGCACATTTTCCTCACTGGCTGTTTGTGTTTCCTGCAGGGTCCACTGCTGGTTAAGACTATTGATGACTTTTCTCCCCCAGTAACTAACAGCACTATGACAGCTAGCCGGAAAGGAGGAAGCTTTCAGCTCAATTGCAGCTTGATTTCTCAGCATCCTGAGACTGAAGCATGTGATGTCATCAACACTAGGGTTTTTTTCCCAGCTAGTTCTGGTGGTGCATTGCCAAGAGTCTATATTGTTTTATAGGGTCTTGGGGACCTCACTGGTTATAAGTTGATGAGGAGGTATCCCACTCCCCTCCCCAGTCCACTGGATAACCTCTTCCATGGGTCTTCTGGATCAGTGCTTGTGACAGGGGATCATGGATAGCCTAGTATTCAGCCAGGTTCTCCTGGCCATGCCTCTGGATAATCTCCCCCACCACGGCTCTCACAATCTTTCCGCCCCCTCGTCCGCTCAGTTCCCTGAGTCGTGGTGGATGAGTATTAAGGTTGCTTTAAGGTTGTGAGCTTAGGAATCTTTGTGTCAAAAATCATTGGTTTCTGTCTCACTGGCTTATCCTGTGTTGATTTAATGGCTGTGGCTGTGGGCCCCTTGTTCATCCCGTCATTCTCTGTGGGGTTCCAGTTGGATCCTCCACGATATGACTGTGGTGGCTCCTCTTTTGCCAGAATCTCAGCTATCGGCCTACAGTCGGTTGGTAGGGTTAGATGGGCCCTAGCTCTCTTGCTGCATCCTGAAAAATACAAACACAATCTCCATCGGAGAGTGAGATCAGTGTAGGTTAACAAATATACACAATTCTGGATTACCTAGATTCTATTTTTAGTAGCCTCCCCATCAATTGCTCCCATAGTGCCTCTTGTCTTGGGAGCCCAAGAGTACGGGATCTGGTACCTATCTCCCTGAATCCCAAGTTCCAGACAAGGGGTTACCCTGACCCTATCCCCTCTCATTCCCTCCTTCTCCTGACTCCACTTACAGGTTTCCAACTCAAGTTTTCTGCTCCTTTACGTATATATTTAAGCCCTCCTCTCACAGACCCCTCATGACCCTTTTTTAGCATAGTGGTTAATAGTATTTTTAAGGTACATTTTTGTATTCAAAGCAAAGATGAACTAAAAATTATAAAGTTTCATTATATCTAAGATTTCCTATATAAGCAAGCCCCACCCCCTGTCAGTTACCCCAGCACACTAGCAGACTTTGCTGTTTCTTGACTTAAAGATGCCATATGGACACATTGGTGTCCCCTGAATTCTGTAGGATAGATGAGGTTTCACTCTGGGTGAATTTTTACTTTTTTTGTTCATTTTGGTTTTCTTTGACATTTTGTGAATGTACATAATTGTGGGTTATAGTGTGATGCTGTAACCCACGTATACATTTTATAACAATAAAAACCATGTTTTTAGCATAATCATCATTTCAGATAATTATCATTTCTTCGTAATGAGAACATTTGAATCCTCTCTTCACTCTATGTTGACAAATGAGTGGAGTGGGAGACAGGGAGAGATTGGACAAGGGCTATAAAGTGTTAGCTGAATTGGACACATAATTTTTTGTGAATCTTCTTGATTTTTAGAGGACTAACTTCTGTCACATTGTTAGACCCATGGAATCCCAAGATCCTCCACTGTGAGATGATGGGTCTGAACGTGTCTTTGTATCTGGGCTGTGGATAGCCAAGTATAAAACACAGCCAATTCCCAGACAGTAGATCTGACTCTCTGTGATATTAATACACTCATTCATATTACACAGTGTGTCACAGATAAAGTGCACTCATGAATATAGACACACATGCTTCATTGTTTTAAAATACTGATGCTTTGTTGAAAGCACAGCTATGAGTTTAGTCAGAAATTCCAGAGAGAGGATGCTGGAGGCTTTGAAGGAAGGAGAAATCATATTACAACTTTGTCCTCAGGATCTACTTTTCATTAAATATTAGTCTGAAATAAATCAATTTTATCACATTCTTCTCTTTTTGCCCCTGGACTGGTTTTCACAAAATCCATAACAATCTTATAACACTTGATATTTTTACCAACAGTACAGCAAACAGGTGTTTATCCTCCTTGCCAAATGCTGCTTTAACACGGGTACTGATTTCAGAGTTTAATGTGATTTTTATGTTTTCCTGTTATAAATAAGCAACCATCCAATTACATACCTACTTCTTAATCTCCGCTGGGTATACATGGGAAAAAAAAATTCACTGGTGTTTCCTCCATGCTTCTAAGACCCATCCCTTTTCATGTGCTAATTCTGACTGATGCTGCATTAAATGGCCCTGGGCTCAGGCTTTGTGGTTGCCATGACCACTAATGCTTTGTATTGCTGAAACCTACACTTTAATGCCAATGCCTGTCTCCTGCAGTCTTTGACTAGAGAGATTCCCCATATGTGTGAGATTTCAGAAGCTTAGGTTCCTGAGGAGACCCAGTGGAAATGCCCTCACACACGTTTAGAGAAGTCACAAGAGCTAGGGGTTGGGTACTACCCATCTAAATTGTGCCTATCAGGGCTTATTTGAGATTTTAAAATATACACTATTAGCTTGGTTTTGTGATTTCTTCATGGGCAATTTTCAAAATGGTTTCATTTGACATGGAACCACCAGGAAATGCTGTATAGTGTAATACATTGTAGCAGAAGCCTGTAATTCTGAGTGAGTGGGAGAGTCATCAGGAAGACATGGCAGCTTTTCTCCACCTAATTCCCCACTCCCCCAAAAGTTTCAAAAGTGTCAGTTGAACAGTTTATTGAGTTTGCCATAAATGACAAAATGCAAAACAAATTCATGGGTGTGAGATATATCAATGCTAATAAAGAAAACAGTTTTGGTCTGGCAAAGTGTGGACAGGAAAGAGCCCTATGTTGGATGAGGACAGGAAAGCTCATTCCAAAACAAAGACGACCACAGCCAAGTCCCCAATGCCAGACAGAGGCCACAATTACAAGGACGCCTGACTTTAATGGTTCCAGTGTGAGAATTCCTAGTCAGATTTAGCTGAATAAATGACTCTGTGCTTACATTGGCCCTTGTTAGCATTAAACCCTCCACACCCTCATCTTTTGACTGAAACCTTCCTGGTCTGTGTTTTCCATCTTTTTTTTTTTTCTTAGCTGTCTATATCTATGAGGTTTTGCAGCTTCATGGATCACTCCATGACCAGTTTTAGTTCTTTGTGTATCTATAGGTCTCTGGCACAGTGATTTTGACTAAAAATATTTCAATCACTTTTTAAGTCTAGGTTTGTGTCTGTCAGAGCTTTGGCTGGGTCATTTTGGTTTCTGGAAGAAGTTGCATGGTGAGAATTCAATGACTGCATTGCTATTTATATTGGTATCACCCTCCTGTTGCCTCATATCTCTGAATGTTTATGGATTGTGATCTATAAGAAGTCCTGACATCTGGAACTTGGAATTTTCGGGCATCCTCAAAACATTCAAAGTTTGATACTTTAGTACAGATATGTTTTTTTTTTTTTTTACCACTTTTAAATTCCAAGAATATACACTATAGTAAAAATCATTCAGAGCTTCTACATACCATCATTTCATTAAGAAATTCTTAATTACAGAAAAGTAAAAGGAATTTATCCTTTAAATAGGAAATTCATTTCAATAAAAAGAAGGTGAATTAGATATTATTATATTTACCAAATTAACCAACAAATAGCTTGATTTTCTTAAGATGTGCATCCATGGATTACTTGCAATGTCATTATGCACTGACTTCCTTTTTTATCCACAGAGCTGGATGAACAGAGTCTTGGGACAGCAGTGAGCCAACAGGCCTACAGCCACCTGGGAGACAGTTGCAGTAAACAGCTCATTTATTAGTTTGGGGAAGGTGTTTTTATCCAAAAGGAAAAGGAGTGGCAAGGGGATTGTCGGGGGCAGGGTGGCCTGTGGATGTCTCAGGAATGGATTGGCAGGGGCCAGCTGCATAGATAAGCTGGAAGGACTTTCTTGCTGCCTGGGCCTTGTTATTACCTTACAGCTGAATTATGTGAACTCCAGTAAACCCAGGCCTTGTATTGCCTGGATTTATCAGGGTTTGCTGGGGCCTGCCAGTTGGCTGGAGGTTGGGGAGGGAAGGAATCAGCCAAACTCCTGCTGGTCTCAGGATGAGATTATCAGGGTTTCAGGCCAGTCTCAACTTCCCTTTAACCCTGTGTCCTCAAGGCCTCTCAGCAGGGTACTACCTTAAGAGACTAGGCTACTGGTGAAAGCAAAGCATTGGATCCACTTCTAAAGACAATGAAAGAACTAATAGATGAGGAACTCCCCACAGCAGCATGCTTTATGGTAGGGGGAGGGGTGCAAAGGGAAGCACTGTGTTTTAGCATCTAAAGTAGAGCATGTGAGAACAGGAAGGAAATGTGGGGAAACTAGCCAAAGTGTGTCAACACACATTTGATAATTAAAAATGAGGTAGAAAGTCTAAAGATTTGGAGCTAGGAGATAGATCAGTTGGTATAGGCTTGCCTTAAAAGCATGAGGACTTTACTTTCATTACCAGAACCTACATGAAGTCAGGCCTAGTGATGTGCATTTATAATCCTAGTATAGCGAGGTTGAGATTGGCAGGGGTGGGGGTGGGGCCCTTAGGACTTTGTTTCAAGATAGCCTAGACTACTTGGCATGTTCAAGGCTAGTGGTAGAAGCATCTCAAAAAACAGTAGACAGCACATGAGGAAAGACATGAGGTTTGTTTTCTGGCGTCACATGCACACAGAGAAATGTGCAGATGTGCACACACACAAACACACACACAAACACACACACACACAAAGTGACAGGATTCAGAATATTACTACCTTCCTTTGCAAAACAACAAATCTATATTGCTTAAGTAACCAAAAATACTGACTGTATCTCTACAGATGATCAGTATACACCCTGCATAGGTTAGGCAGAAACTGAACAATTGTCCCTGAAGTCTTTTGCTTTATAAAAAGAAGTATGAGTATGAACATGTTATCTTTTTTTCATCCTTTTTTATTGTACTCTATGACAGAAATATCAGGTCGGATATTACCACGGGTGACATTTAATGATGCATTGGGTTCATTAAAGGGATGAGCTAATTAATTTTACAGAATGTTGTCATGAAGTGATTCAAGAGGAAATGCTCAGTTTAGTAGCTGTGACTTCTCCTGTATAAATTAGTGTTAACAAATGAAGTCACTATGTTGGAAGTACTCAGAACTTACTAGAAAACTGATGTTTTCATGTTGGTTGCAGATAAACTTACTCTCAGGATAGAAAAAAAAAACCACAAACATCAAAATTCCAAATTAATCCATTTTGAATGTTCTTTTTGAAACCCAACTTGTTGTATTTTGAGAACACTCAACACTATTTCAAACAGCAACTTGTAGGAGTTTTGCATTTTTCAGTTAGATTTGAATTGAGAAAAGCAAGTATGAAGTGGTTTGAAAAGTTAGAGAGGTCAGATAGTCACTGCTTTAGAGATTGATTAAAAAGAACTGGATTCTACATAGAGCATCCATTTTTTTTTCTTTTCAATTCGTAGGGTTACAAATTGGAAGACTGTTATTTGCCTGATATGACTTTTGTGGTTGAGTATCACCTGAATATTTTACAAGATCTCTCTTACTGAACAATCCTCTTTCCTTCCTTCCTAGTAATCAATATGAATGCAACACTTTAGAAAACATACTTGTTTCTGTGACTTGGCAAGTATGTGTGACATAGTCCTCTGAGAAAAGCACCTGTGCCATCTATTCAGTACTAGCTACCCACATGAAGGACTTTTCTGATTGGGCCGATTATCATACTCTTGTAGAAGGAGGGGGATGGCCATCAGACCCTCCCCCTGAGATCTCAGTCACCCTTGTGCTAGCTGTATGTAATGATGCACAAGGTCTCGGGGTCTCGGGAAGAGATAGAGATGGAAGATCTATCTATCAAGCTATTGGGAGATTGCAATCCATGCTGGGATATGACCTTTCAATGTGACTGCACTCATAATATCTACTACCTCATGATCTGTAAAGAATCCACTATACTCGATACTTCCTTAAAGTGAATTCGGATGCAACCAGCCTTTAGTTTGTTGAGGGTGCCCTGCCTATGAGTTCAAGTGCTTCTCCCCAGAAAATAGTTTGCAAATGCAAGTTAATTGTTGTGTCAGGAAGAAAAACAAGTGCTTCTAGTACAAATGATTATTTGCTTTATTGTTTGTCTTAAAGGAGAGCACAAGAAATATACCAAAAAGACACAAATCCATATATTGTGCTCACCTAATGTCTTAAAGCTCAATTTATTGTCTAAAAAAGTTCATTTCTTTTAACTTAAAAAATAATGATTTCCTCTGATGGCCAAAAACCTGGGAAGATCTGGATATTTATTCAATGCCCAAGGCTACATATTTCCAGAAAACTCAGCAAGCTTAAATCGTACTTAAGAGTTTACATTTAATTAAATTGGATCCAGGTAATCAGGGTCTGGGTCCAAGCTTACTCATGCTGTGTGCTTGCTGCTTCTGATACCCCATGGCAAAACACTATTAAAATTCAACAGATCTTAACAACCTCAGAGCACTATGGGGCTCAGAGTTTGATAGTGTATCAGGCTGGGAATGTGAGCCTTTGGGTAAAGACAGGCCAGGATTCTGTGGGTTTTTGTAATGATCACCAGAAGTCAGCAGGGAGAAATCCTTGTCTTCTCAAATTACACAGCATGGGGGTCAGCTGAACAGCTCCACCTGGTCTGTGTATAAAGCACAGAAACATAACAGCATGTGGAGCTTCAGTGAAAAGAGAGCATAGGCTGGGAATGTGCATTTAAAAAATAGACTATATTTTATTTTCATCATAAAGTTGCACTTAATTGAACATCTCCTATAAAATGTTGCAAGATTTCAGGAGTTACTTCTTAAATTTAATTTTTTTTCTGGTCACTTTGTCACTGGTCTATAATTTTAGTAGGCATTGTCCCTCAGTACACATTGTGTTACCTAATCTTAGAGAACAATTAATGCCACTTAAATATTAAAGCTTATCTCTGGAAAGATTTTACTATGATTTTCAGATGTTGTAGGGTTTTAAAAAATTTTTATTTATTTATTTATTTATTTATTTATTCTGGTTTCTGAACAGTAAAAGTCCAGAAAGATCATTATGTGAACATGTATTAGGAAAGATCTGTTGTTCACTCACTGGCCTTGGGAAATGGAGACATTTGAAAGAAAATATGATAGAGTATATTACTTGCAAATCCTTTGCTATGAGAGAAAGAAAAGGGGTTGAAATACAAAATTAATTAGTGACTACTTCAAGTACTTTCTCTAAGTTTAAAAAAATAGTAGAGCTAGAAGTTAATGAGTTAATAGAGGCTTACAATCAACTGTAACAGTGTATCTACATAGTTAGGAATTAACATTTGCAGATCATAGTTGAAGCTGAGCTTGAAGAGTATTAAGTTGAACTTCATAAATCAAATATCTACTTAACAATGTTAGCAGTGTTATTTTTTTGTTTCTTTTTGTTATTATCGTTGTTGTTTTTCCAGCAACAAGAAAGTAGTTGCTATACACATACACAAAAAGAAAAGTGGTTCCAAGAAGTGGCGCTGTTACTGCAATAAATCTGATCATGCTTTTTAGTCTTTGCAACTGGTTTGCAGGAGGAATATGGAAGGATTTAGAATGTAGGACTACAGAAACTTTACTGTCCTATAAATAGAATTTAGTACACCATTCAGATGAGATTTTGAAATACCAAAATGCAGAGAGATTCGTGGACTGTGGAAGTCTGTCTTAGGTGGTTTCAGAGGCATTGGACTTTGTTGGCAGTTGGTAATAAGTAAATTGTGTGATATTCTGGACCAATTTTATCCATGTCTGAAGAAATTGAACAAAATTGAATTTAAAAGTAATGGGCTGGTGTGTTTGAGCAGGTTTGAATGCAGGGTACAGAGACTACATATTTCAGATGCAATTGTTTATGAGATTTGCTGCCATTGAAGAGGTATAAGCTGTTCTGCATTGGGACAATAGTGTTTATTCTTGAAAGAAAGGGACCTGAAGGAGAAACGATGAAGGAGTTTCCTACTCCTAAATTCGCAACCCCCTTTGGCTGTATTGCCCACCTGGTGCAAGCTTTTGAAGAATGAGAAATGCAGAAAAAAGTGTCATGATGTGCACATATTTCTGGCGATGACAGTGTGAGATAGGGTTTGAGTTCCCTGCGAGGAGGTCCTGTGAATGCATTCTATGGAACTGTTAACATTGTTTGAATTGGGGACCCCAGGACTTTGGAGATGTCAGGACCATGGAACAGCCATCAAAGAAAGCTGAAGGCTCAGAGTGGATCTGTCCACTCTCCAAGCACCAAAGCTGGAGGGGTTAAGCCACCCAAGCCTTGTAGAGCCCAGAGGATTCCACCTCAAGTTCTGGGTGCTGATAATGGAACTGTTGGATCTAGTTAATTGTCCTATTTGCTTTTGTCCTTGCATTGGTCCAATCTTTTCTTCCTAAGCCCATTTAACTTCTTTCCATAGTGGAAACGTTTATTCTGTGCCATTTTATCCAGGTTCTAACATGTGTGGTCATACTTTCCTTTTTACTTGGAGGCTACAGAATTGAATGTGGACAACTTTAAGCCATTTTCCTAAGTGGCAGGCACTCCTACCCACTGAGTCATCTCTCTAGACCTATATTTATCTTTATAGAACAATCCTAAATTAAACTTAAGTGATTTGGTGATTAGTATCTTGGTAAATCTTTTATTATCGTTTATATTCTAAATTATTCTTAATATTTAGAATAGAGATTTCTGGCATGAAAAGTATTTGGGAAATATAAAATGATCTAAGTCTCAATGTGCAGACACACATTCACACACACATATTTATTATTGAATGTGGTTCCTGATCCAATGGATCTGTACTGATGCATTTTACCACATTTATAAAATGATTATGAACCACAGCTTTGCATGGGAGCTTCTGATCTTTACACCACAGCTTTCTCATGGCTGGCACTGTGTTAAGGCTCTTGGTTTTTTTTTTTTTTTTAGGAATATTGTTATGCAGTTGAACATTTTTCTTACTGATTTCATGATAGTTGATAACTATTAATATTTTGTCTTCTCTCCCTCTCCCCCTCTGTAGATGTGTAATTTATTCATGTCAAAAATCTGGTGCCGGGCATTACTCTATCCTTCACAAATATATTATTACTTTTTATAGCATTTAAATAATTCTGTTTATCTGAAACATCTTTAGTACATAAAACAAAAGTCTATTAAAGTATATTTCAAATATTCCTACTTTCATGTTTTCACTCGCATACCTTGTAGCTCTTTCTTGTCATTATTTTTAGCTCCTATGTTTGCATCTAGTCTAGGGGCTCCTTGAGCCCTGGAATCACACATATGCAAAGTGCCTGGGGTGAAAGCCCTTTCTAGAGTCATGTATTAAGACATAGGTAAATGTTTAAAACAAATGTGTAGATGGAATGAGGAAAATCTTCATCATGTTAAAGCTATCTCATCAGAAATTAATTCTGATAAGCAGAGCCTCTCCTGGATATGTTAACAGAGGATCAGATTTAAAAAACAAAACCAAAAAAAAAAAAAAAAAAAAAAAAAAAAAAAAAAAACTTCATGGATTACCATTATGGTCTCTCTCTTTGAATATCTTGGGAACTTTATCCCAAAAAGGAATGTGTGGAGGATAAGATTCCACAGGAACAAAGAAAGAGAAGGTCAAGTCACTTCTTGGAATGCATTGTATATTAAAGGCTAACTTCTGCGTGGGGTTTGAAGTGTGGTGGATACCTTTGGAATGCTGATTGGCATTGTTTTGAAGAGGCAGGGATGCTAATTTTCCGATGCAAAATAATTTTATGTTTTTGAAGCAGACAATATAATAGGAATCTTGTCTTCTACTAATAGGAAAAAAGAGTAGAAAATAAATATATCAAATGAGTAGTATTTCAAACAGTGAGAGCTATGTATACAAGTAACATCATTCATAATGTTATTGTGTTTATGAACTTTATGGGCAGGAGGTATTTTAGAAAAAAATACTGGGTAAAGAATGCAAAATAGGCAGAAGAGGAAAACAACAGAGTCAATGATTAGCTCTTTGTTTAATTTAGCATTTAAGATTTTAATGTTTTGTTGTGCTTCCATAAACTACTCTCATAGGACCACTGCTCACAGCATAGTCCACCAAGCAGTGCATACATAACACACCCTTAAAGGGCAGGGTGAAGGCAGTAAAGCCAGGTGTTGTGATAAAGGATTGTATCCAGTCTGTTCCAAGGTAGATACATGACATGTGTCTAGATCATTAGAAATAGTGAAAATTTGGATCACTCTATGAATTACATCTAGGATTTGCAATACTCTATTATTTATTTTATTCCAAGATGAGTCATATAAACAACTAAAGACTTGCGGATTATACTACCAAATCATATAAATAAACTTTTAGGATATGTTGTGCTGGAGAAATTACAAAAGAAACAAGAGCTATGATTTGTGCCCTCAGAAAAAGGTACAGTTGTTATATAGAAAGAGTACATAGGTAGCCCCTAAATTAACATCAATGAATCAACTATTCTGTTGTGTAATTTAAAATTCACAGTGTAAAATTGAGAAGGATGGTAATAATTTTGCTCCTCATAAATTGATTTCTTTTCTTTTTTTTTCTTTTGGTGTGTGTGTGTGTGTGTGTGTGTGTGTGTGTGTGTGTGTGTGTGTGCATGTTCATGTACAATTGTGCATGCCATGGCACACAAGTGTAAGTCAAATAGAACTCTTGTCCACTGCTGTGTATACCAGGCTCTCTTGCTCATGAACTTCTTGGAAACCCCCTGTGTCTACCTCCTTTCTTACTGTATATGCACTTGGATTTCAGATGCAGTCCACAGCATACACCATTTTTTACATGAGTTCTGGGCTGCTAAACGGAAGTACTCATACCTGCTTGCCAAATATTTTTTTCCATATCTTTAGGTCACAAGTGTTTTTGATATTTTTGTTGTTGTTTTTGTTTTGTTTTTTTTTCTTTTGTTTTTGTTTTTTCAAGGTAAGATCTTGCTCTAACCCAAGCTGACCTGGAATTCACTATGTAGTCTCAGGGTGGCCTTGAACCCATGGCGATCCTCTTACCTCTGCCTCCCAAGTGCTGGGATTAAAGTCGTGCTCCACCACACCTGGCTCCAAGTGTACTCTTTATGAAAATACAAAACAAACAAACAAACAAAAAATCAGGTTGTTATTTTCCCAGTTTTCAGAGCTCAGTTTTGAGATCTATGCCTATTTTTATTCTTACAGTTTTGATCTCCATACTTGCCTGTCTAGAATAGAATCAAGCGTAAAATATTATGAGTTCATTAAAACTTATGCATCAAGTTATTCTGTGTATTATGTTTGAATATTATGGTGTCTACAAAGAAAGTAAGGGATCAACTGAGCTTTATAGTCTACAAAAATGCAAACATATATTTGAAAAGGTTAACAAGGTAAGTAATGAAGTAATTGTCGTGATTATAGGTTTTAACTCCAAACATGAATACGCTTGAAGTACCTTAATGAATGATGGCAATAGTAATGCTTTTGAAGAAAGAAATGGATAAAACCCTTTCCTTAATGTATTGTCAAATACACGCACACACACACACACACACACACACACACAAAAAGAAAACACCCCAGCATACAACCCTAGCATTGCATTTAAGCTTGCATGTTTCCCTCTCTAAATCTCTCTAAATCTGAAATAGAAAAGCTCTCAATACTTTTTGTAAGCAAGCCACACTTTCATTTTTTTTTTCACAGAAAAATTGAAAGGTCATGGATTCTTCTAAAGTTTTATTAAATTCTGCAGTGTAACTTAGTCCATTTGGATGTGATACAAAATACAATTATAGGTTGAAGAAGTAATACCTGCCCATCCTGAGGCTGACCAGAAGTTTTGATCTCCAATGGGGTAAATAGTCACATCAGGAGACACCACAATGTCCATCTTGAACCTTTTCACCAGAGCACATAGGAACCAACAAGGTTGTTGTTAAGGTCTAGGACCAGAAATGCAAGCAATTAGTTATTAGTAATTTGGGGAAGAAAATAAGGGGAAAAGGTCTAAAACTTTCCTAACAAAATTATGTAGTTAGTACTAAGAATAGCTTTAAGGTCTACCTTCCCTGTGCTGTCCCCAGAACAGGTGAATTCACTTGCAGAAAGTCACCATACAGAATAGCCGAATCCCAGGTACCACAAAGAGAAGCAAGCTTGTTCTGTTACTCTAGTGAATGTATTATCTCATTTTATTAAAAAAAAAAAAAAACACAATATTTTCTAGTGTCTCTTCTCTGAATTCTAATGTATTGGGTTCACATTGTAATTGCCAAGAAAGGGGAGCCACAGGAAGAATGATCTCCTTTTCTCAGTATCAGTCTGCCTACCTGGCTGCATCTGCATCTATGACAATGGTCCCCATCTCTCTCTTGGTACCTGGGTGGCCCTTGTTGCTTCGACCTAACCCTCTCCTCCACTGTATTTCTTCACCTATGATCTTGTAGATGCATTCCTCTTCTTTCCCACTACATCGTCTCTCCCATGATATGTTAGACTGTTCTCATCTGTCAAAAACATGGTTTTTAATAGCTTTTTATTAGACAATGTTCTAGGAAGTATGTGCACTCCAGGTATTGTCCTTTCTTATATTTATTTTTACAGAAAATCATTTTGATGAGTTCCCAAAGTGTTTTCTTCATTCTGTCATTATCTCATTCATCATTTGTGCCAACATTTATCCTCCTCAATGACGCTTTTCTCTCAGCAATTTTTTCAGATTTATATCGTGAAAACTCTCAGGAACCTACATTTGGCCAAACCTAAAGCCTGTCTCAGTTCTTATTTTACACAACTTTTTGAAAACTTTTTGATATAGTGCATTCTCTCTCTTTATTGAAATGATACAAATATTTATTTGCCTATTCACTTGTGAGACTATAGGAGCTAGATCTCTGCAATGTAATTCTTTGTCTTTTTCTCTATCACATCTAATATATATATATATTAGATTGGAGATCAAAACTTCTGGTCAGCCTCATTTCTCAAGCCATTTGTTGAATTATTTAAACAGTTACCAACTTGCATATCAGGTGCATGGAATCATAAAATTATAAATACTCCTAGAGTTTACCAATAAAACAAGCATCTTGGAAGTTGGAAACTTAACACTCTCTACTCAGACTCAGCATAGCATCTCTTTAATGCGATAGTTGAGCTTTAAAGTCTCTTTTTTCCATTAGAAATGAACCTATCCCATCCATAAATCCACTGTATTGTATAATTTAGAGTGAACTCTCTACAATTGACTTGGGGTATGTGAGCATATTTCCAGATCCCATTAAGCTAAGTATCCCATGAAGACACAAGGTCAGATCTTACCTATTTGGTAAAATCATAAGTTAAAAAGAGAGTCTCCTATTTTCAAGCTGATGTAACAGGTAATACCTAGGAGACACCGTGTTCCCTCCAACCAGCCTCTCTATGTTAAGTGCTCACATTACTGTCCCCATCCTGGCCACTTTCAGCTCCTCCTGAAAGGCACACAGCCAGCTATTGACCTAAGTGATCCACCTAGGCTTAGACTAGAGTTTAGCTTACTTTTAGTACACTCTAAATCCTTAACATTCCTGAGAGGATTCTTGATCCTGTGTTTAATTCCTTCTTCTTTCAGGAAATAATGAAATTTCTGTCAAATTCTATAAAAATATTGCTTCCCATCCCTATATTCCATCCCTGCTTCTTTCCATTAAACAATATGGGACACTTAATTTGAGATAATCAAAAATTGCTACTCACATTATTCAAATGAAATGTGCCATAAAATAACATATGAAACGTCCTCAGGTAGAGACTGTGATAATTGGGGTCTCCTCGGAATTTTTGTTGTTGTTGATTACTGTTTTTTTTTGCATGTGTGCAGTATAGTTTGTGGTGTATGCACGTGTGTGTGCAGATGTTCACACTCCATGTGCCTGTCTTCCTCACGTACATGTCTGTGAGGCCAGGGGGGAATGTAAGATACCCTTCTCTTAGCTCTCATTCATGAATTTCCTTGAGAAAGGGTCTCTCCATGGTCCCTGTGCTGCTCAAGTCAGAGACTCCAGTGATTCTCCAGTCCTTGTCCCCAAGGACAATGTTATAGACATGTGTGGACACAGCCAGCATTTTATGTGGGTTTTAAAGTGAGTGAACTTGGTGGGTCTCTGGACCAAGAAACCCTAATGTTTAATTGAAAAGCAGTCTTAGCAACTGAGCCATATGCCCTGCCCAGGATCCATGGTTTTAATAAATTCACTTTGAGGTTCAAGTATATGGTAATTCTGTGTTATTAGATAAAAAGTGATAGTCATCAGTACTTGAGATATGGAAACTAATGATAGAGGTCTGTGTTTATATTTTTTTCAGGAAACTGTTTCTTGAGTTCATCCACTGAGAATTTGGCAAGCATATATATGTGCAGACGCTCAATGAAGTTTGGATTTGTTAGAGCATTAACCAGCTATCTAGGATATTGATTTGTGTAAGAGTTTTTCAAGAATATAAATCTGAACAAAAAATTGAATTTGTACTTGTAGCATTTGATTTGGTTTTGTTTTTTTCAATTTTCACATCTTTCATTTTTACGTATAATCAACAGTTACAAAAAGCTCATCGGATGTGTTGAATTCAGCCTGGATTAGTGAATAAGCACAATCATACTCATGCTGGAGAGTATTTTATCTCCCATATTAACAAGATACATCAGGAATGTATTTTTAAGCTAATATTTATAGTGTGGCCTGAGGTTGTAGCTACTTAACCCAATTCCCTCTACTTTCTTACCATTTATCTTTGAAAAATAAAGGTTTTCCAGGATTGCACAACCCTTTGAATGTCAAAGAAAGGCTCTGCCTTGAGGCTCCCTTCCATTTTACATCCCAATGTAGGATATGTCCTGAATTCGGGCATTTCACTAGGATTTAGAAGAAAAATAATGTAAGTGTCTTATTATTGTTAACTAGACAATTCAAAGATATGAAATAAAGTTCTCATTCTAACTCATTCATGTAAGATTTTCATGCATTACATCTCTGTTTACTGAGAAAGAGCCCTACATTAGGCTCAGACATCAACAGTTTTGTGCGCATTAATGGCTGAAGAGAGAGTTAAGTGACAGACAATTTTATGCTCAGGGAAAACGCAGATAGCAAAGTGAAAGTCATCTGAAGTTCTGGCTTAGTTTTTATGCAACATATGTTACATGGGAGAGAGAAGTTTGGAGCAAAGTGGCACAAGCCATGTTTTGCTAAAATGAAGATGAAGGTGAGAAAATGAAGTGAGATTATAGGTGGGAAAAAGAGTAAGTTACTGTTCTGTGGCCATTTGGGATCTTTCCATATCAAAGGATGTCTGTGGCTGATTGATTTAGTCTCAAAATGGTTTAGGCACTGACAAGTGAGTCACTTACGTCTCTTGTCAAGAAATTCACCGCTGCTCAGTGGGAAAAGTGATGAAGTCCTTTCTCAACTTTCATCTCAGTGGACTTTCTGAAAGTACTAGAAAGTCATTTTATTCTTGCTCTCATCAGGGCCATGCATGATAGCACAGCCATTTTATAGTTGATAGGAAACATAAACAGATTACAAAACATCAAGTGGTCAGTTTATTCTGCACATCCATGAGAAATGTTCTGGAGAGGCTGTCTAAACAGAGGATGTTAGCTGTACATCACAAGCTTCGGGCGAGATCCTGGGTGAGAAGTTAGAGGAAACATTGTAGTTGCTTAAAGGCTATATTCATAGCTAGTCTTTTGTGTATGATTTCACTTCAAAACCATTAATGTTGAGAGAAAAAAAATTAAAGGATCATTCTCATGCTTGAACATTGAAAGCAAAGAAAAATCAGCTTGCTCTTTTAGAGCTGCTGCAGTTTTAGAGATTAAAAAGCCCTTCCTTCATCTCACTGATGAGCAGTGGAAAACTGAAAATGTCAGTGGATGTGTGCATGTATATAGTGGCTGACCATTCCTCAACCTCTTGGCCTCAGGAGATGGCCTCTCTTCTTTCTGTTACCCTGAAGTTCTAGAAGCTTCATGAAGACCAGCATGTTGGAGAATTAAGCACAGGAAACTAAATGTGAATGTTTGTTCATCTAAAGCTTACTTTGGTGTTTTTTTAATAATTTATTTGAATAAGCATTTTATTTTATATTTTTATTGTCCAAAATCAGTTACATTGTATTAGTAAATATTACCTTGGTAACCACGATTCCTTCCTCCCTGTCCCCAATCCACTGGGTATCCTCCTCGGTGGGCATACTGGATCAATCCATGGGGCAGGGGGTTATGGATAGCACAAAAGGCAGTCAGGTTCCTCCCCCACCTTTGTGGGTTGTTGCTGAGGGGGCAATGTCTCTGGATATTTTCCCCCACCATGGCTCTTTCTGCCACCTCTTCCGCTTAGTTCCCTGAGTCATGGTGGGTGAGTTGTCAGACTGCTTTATTGTTGAGATCTTAGGGCCTCTGTACTTCTGCTTTAGGTTATGTTGGAAATCGCTGTAAATAAGAATTTTAATAATATTTAATAATATTTTAATAACTCAAAACTTTTTCCAAAGACACTGTTTTAAGCTATGCTTTCAAAAATTTTCCACTACTTTGTAAATGACTTGTGTTCAACTGTGTAACAATAGCTAAAATTTTAAAAAATCACATTTATTTTGGCATAGACCATCTGTTTTTCTGCCAAAATGACAGAAATGTGGGAGCACAGAGGGCAGAGAGAGATAGGATTAGATGTCTGAGTGCCCATCCTGAAGAAAACCAGTCCTTCCCCCCCCCAATTGAAAACTTGCTTTTGTCAGATATCAAGCAACCCTTCTACCTGAAATAGCTTTCTGCTTCCCATTCTATAACACACTTTTCTCCACACACAAAGAATCCTCAAATCCGCATTCATGACAGCTTCTTTTCTATGGAATTTTATTTGGGACTTTCGTTCTTATTTTAGATATCAGGGTTTTTGTGTCCTTCCAATGATCCCATTATGCAGACTAAACATGAACAGTGAGAGACAAGTAAGTGCACAGTTAACATGCTAGCTATACAAAATGACCGATTGAACCTCAGAAACTCTGAAGAGCATGCTAGATTTGTCTCTGTATATTTATATCTTCATAAAATATGTCAGAATTTTTAAGTTAATGAAAAGCCATTCAGTGTGGAAGGCAAATTCCTTAGTCTTATGTACTGTCATAGCTGGGCACATTTTGGGACACTTGTTGTTCTTTTATTTAATAGAAATAAGGGTTATTTGTTTTTTTTTTCCTTTGAAAGAATCTTCTTCAGAAATAGTTTGTTGCATATGCATATATATTGTCCTATAAATTAATGAATCTGATTTTTTTGTGGATACCAGTGTATTTGGGTGATACATAACTAAGTTCACCTTTCCAATGTAATGGTTTTTGAAAACTCCAGTATAATTTGGGTATAAGCAATGCACAACAGATTAAAACAATACATCTCTAAATACATTAGGATCATTTCAGCACATCCAGTCAGGGTCTGGCGAAGACTTGTTGACTATAGGAAGGTCTAAATTACTTCTAGATCAAAGATCCTCAGACCTAATTAATAACCAGTATTTTACAATTAGAAATCTTTGATAACTACAACTTTATGGCAAATGGCTGGAATTTAAAAGTGCTTTGGGGACTTTGGTGGAGAAAGGTCAATATTAATTCATCAATTTGCAAATTTGAGAACTTTCAGTGAACACAAAGCCATTATTTGCTGTGCAGCTCAAATTTTTTGAATAGGCTTAACTGCATCAAAGAAATGAACAAAAAATGAAAATATACCCACATCTTTTCTCTCTACACATTAAGTGTTATTTCTGATACATGGTGCCTCAAAAATAAATTCAGTTCCTAGGTCATACAGTAGCTTCAATGATTTTAAGCAGTGACAGACTTGCCATTTCTTTTTTTTTTAATTTAATATTTATTGTCCATAATGAGTTACATTATTTAGTGGGCCATTTCTTTTTATTTTGTGTGTTTTTCAAAATATTCCTAGAACCCCCCATCACTTTTATGTATTTTGCCTTAAAAATGGTACATTTCTCACTTCTTTTCTGAGTTTGTGAGATTTCTTATGATGTTTGCGCTTTAACTCAGCATAAGTGTCATTCTAAGGAGTGAGAATTGTGCAATGTCACAAGACTCTTCCACGAAGAAGGGTCATGGCTTCTATTATGCTCTTATTTTGTCGCTGGCTTCAATTTCCTATCAGTTTGCAAACATGGGAACCTACACCTCCATTGTACCCAGGGGAGCACAGGTGTAATCTGTATGTAGCTCTGGGAAGATCAGGTTGTATAAATAGTGCATTTCTTCTTTCTTTACAGAAATATATGGATATATGTGAATATATGTGAGGAGCTACTTTTTTGTCACTGTGATTAAATACCTGACAGAAACTGTTTTAAGGAGAAAGAACAATGTGTGTGCATAAGGTCTGCATGCAAATGTAGATGTATTCCTCTCACACAATATGATATCAGTTTTAGCAGCCCATTTCTACCCAGTTCTTATTTGACCCTCTATCACAGGAAATCCAGTGATCTTATTTTAGTAGACACTGATGTATCCTTAAGGAAGAACTTTTGAAACAGTTTTAAAGATACAAACATCAAGATGACCTTTGAGGGGAATGGGCAAATGGCTCAATGAGCAAAAACACCTGCCTGCTGCAAAACATGAGGGCCTGAGCGACTACTGTCTGCATCTAAAACCTAACACACCTGTAAAAAGCTGGGTGCAGCCATGCAGACCCCAGTTCTGAAGAGAGAAACCCTGGGATTCACTGGTCCATCTGATCAAAATGGGAAGTTTCTGGTTTTGTGAGCGACTTCTTATCAAGGAAATAAAGTGGAAGAGCAACAGAGGAAGCCACTTGAGGCTCTCCTCTAGCCTCTGCATGAATGCACCCGAGGAACACAAAACTACTCATACATATGCACACACTGTTCATATGCATGGCACCTCACACATACTACACACATGTGTGGGTGTGTGCTCTCTCCCTCTCTCTCTCTCTCTCTCTCTCTCTCTCTCTCTCTCTCTCTCTCTCTCTCTCTCTCTCACACACACACACACACACACACACACACACACAGATGATCTTGGAAGATTTGGTTCATGAATACAGACTACCGAGATATTTCTGAGTTCTGACTGCTGAGTCCATCCTTCACATTGTCTCCCCTAGCTGCTTATTACAAAAGGACATTTGCAATCCAGTTTTATATAGAAATAGAAAATATCATATCAGTAAGCATTTAGGAATTTAAGAATAATTGAGGGATCATGATTTCAATAAATGTGATTTTATGGTTCTGTGAGTCTTAGAGATGCTTAATGTCTCCAATTTCAGTAGCAAAAGCATAATGGGTCTTACTGTGTAAAAATGCTTTGCTAATTCTTTGTCGTTTTGATTTGCAATGTGAAATTTCTTCAGTTATAGTGAGGATTTCTGCTAAAAGGAGATCTGTTCCAAAGACTACCTTGCATGGAAAACTCAGAGGTGTTGTAATTATTTAATGTCAACATGAACAATCTAGTGTTTCTGTCCACCTGTGAAGTCAAGTCTTCTTGGGTTATCTACCAAGGCTGAGGGAATTTTGTGGAAGAGGACTTGGAAAGTATATAAGAGCCAAAGGGTAAGAAGGAACATCCAGAGGCATTGCCCCTCCACCCCCATGACTGACTGTTGCTCTCACAACTCATAAACTCAAAATTCCATGGTGAATACCAGCAATACCACTAAGAAAGTTATTCTTAATGATAGAATAATATTCTATGGGCAGTAAGCCATCTTTAAACCCC
Organism: Zapus hudsonius; assembly: GCA_004024765.1. Classification (NCBI taxonomy): domain Eukaryota; kingdom Metazoa; phylum Chordata; class Mammalia; order Rodentia; family Dipodidae; genus Zapus; species Zapus hudsonius. Next base: position 52,435 of record PVHP010001855.1, on the reverse strand, counting down.
TGCTTGATTAATTAAAACCTAGTCTGCCTACCTTATTAATTTTCCTTCAGACTTCATCAGTTTCAGTAGTAATTCAATTTTAGTTCACTCTCTCTTTAGGAAGAGTAACAAATAGGCATGAGATAGTTAGTCTACTAATATCATTGTTATAATCACTCCATGGAGAACCTAGCCAAGAATAATTAAACGTAATTTGCAACTTCATTGCCCTTTTATTGACCATTGACTTTACAAACAGTAAGTAGCTAGGGGCCAAGTGGCATATCATGCTTCAAGCAGCTTCCCACGTTTTGAAAAAAAAAAGCATTTTCATTGCTATTAGAGTTAGCAAGGCTAGCTGAATCGATCCCCTAAATGACAGATGGCCATCCCACATATCACTATTTTTTTCCTAGAATTTTAAATTTATACATTAATGATGTAAAACTCCTCTTATATTAGCCATATGTACATCTTTCTGCCTTTACCCAAGGAGAATATATAGCCTCTTATTAAATGATGATGAGTTCACCCTAACACATTGGGAGATATTTGAATGAATAAAATATTCCAAAATCTTGAACTACCAGAAGCTGTTCCTCAACTTAAAATGAATCTCACTGTCACCAACCTTCACATTGCACCTAGTCTGCATTAATTGTATCTAAGGAGCAGTCCATTGGTTTAGGTACTTGGGACACATATTTGAAGGAACTTCTTCTACCTTATTACACTGGTAAGTCCTGCTCGATCCTCAGACTCTAAGCTGAAATTTAACAAGGAGCCTGAAGCTTAGAAAGTTACTTATAAAAGCTCTTTTGAAAATGCTCACCACAAACATTTCATTCACAATTTATAAGAGGATTCTGAATTCACATGACTATTGTGATGAGGCAATCAGTTGGAAAGACATACCCTGCCCAATGGAGCTGAAGGTGTTTTTATCTCTTCAAGAACAAGCAGGTTCTTCAAAAACTCAGCTCCAACATTGTGCAGTCAAGCTTTGCATTGCTGGACAAACACCGGATCAGAAGCAGCTTTTGGAGGAAAGGGTTTATTTCATGGGGGTAAGCTGATTACTTCTACAGATCCAAGAGGAGAGAAACACCTGCAGTAAGCACACTCCAGAACTCAAAACAGCCCCTACACACCTGAGGTCTGGACTCAAGATCCACCCCCAAACACACTTTAGGAATGGACTGCCAGATCCTCCAGCAATGACATTTCTCTTCCCTAGTAGGGTTCCATCCACTGGAGAGTCAAGATTCCAGCCTGAGTCTATAGGGCCTCACATTTAAATCACCACACATATAAAAATCTAGTTTCATGCAGTTGTGTCCATCCAAGGCACATTCTAGGGAAAATCAGTTTCTGAGCTGCAGTTCCCCTTGTGTAGAGGAGGTGTGAGCATCCCCGTAGATAGGAACACATTAGGTGTTGATAGTTTCAGAATTAAGCATTAGCCCTCATGGCCTCTTTTCTTTCTAGCACATAGATCCACCTTGTCATGGTTTGATCCAGGTGTCCCCCACAAACAAATGAATGTGTTCTGAATGATTGATCTGCAGCTGATGGCAGTTCAGGAATTAGAACCTCACTGAAGCTGTGTTGTTGGGGGCTGGCTTATGTGGTTATAAGCCAGCTTCCCCTTGCCAGTGTTTGACACACCTTCCTGTCACTGTTTACAGTTCTGGAGTGGAGGTGATGTCCACCCCTCTGCTCATGCCATCATTTGCCGGTCAGGATGGAGTCTCTCCTCATGTGTGTAAGTCAAATAAACCCATTCCTCCACAAGTGGCTTTTGCTAGGGTTCTTTCTGCGCAGCTACTAGAATGCTGACTGTGACACACCTTCAACCATGAATTCTTGCACCAGACTCCCCAAGAGAAGCTTGTAAACAATTTCAAGTCCAGTTCAAGTGATTCCCAACTGAAAATATGATATTTAAAAAGACACTGGAGCAGTGATTCTGAAAGTATGATCTCAGATATCAAATGCAAGTGGTATTTGTGAACTTGCTAGATGGCCTCATTCTGTTTACTGTCAAAAACTATAGGAACCCAGCAAATAAGGGTTCTTGGAGGTTGTCTGGTAAGCTTAACACTTACCTGAAGCTAGAGGAGCAATGGTCTCTGGCCATGTGACTTAGATTTAGTATGTCTGGTACACTTGTCTGTGTACAGTCAAATCTATTCATTTGTAACACTTATACCCAGCCCATTCTTTATGAAATATTCATAAAACGGGTTTGGGTCATATACCTATGGCCAAAGTCATGTGATGCCTATCTAACCTTATAAAAATTGTTGTTGGCAAATGAGAAAAGAGTGAAAGCTCTAAGTGACATGAGTATGCTTTATTTTTATCAAATACCGTCTCCTGTGTGGTTCTTTATAATTCTCCAATGCATCCAGTAGACTTTAGGCTGGGAAGAAAATAGGATCAATTTCATTGGGAAAAACATGGCAAATGTATATGCATATGTATTGACTGCCATATGTGTATACACATATACATATGTGTATAAAAAGTGTGTGAACATACACTATCTATAAGCATGCTTGTTTATTTATATCAGTGTATGTATATTTGTATGAGTGAACAGAATATATTTATGTAGTGTAGATATGTATTTGGATGTATCTTTTTTTAATATTTTATTTATTCATTTTCAAGGAGAGAGAGAGAGAGAGAGAGAGAGAGAGAGAGAGAGAGAGAGAGAGAGAATGAGAATGAGAGTACACACACCAGAGCCACCACCTTGTGGGTCTGGCTTATGTGAGTCCTGGGGAATTGAACCCGGGCATGTTACTACCCATAATGCAAACATCTCTTCTAGTGTAGGAGTTTAAGATGTTGAATAATTTGTATATTCAATTTCTTAGCTTACTTTTTTAATGAGCAAAGTGTTCTTTAAGCACATTATAAATGGCAGCTGATTCACTGGCACATAGGTTGCTGAGTTTAGGTTGCTTAACATCTTATGTCTATTTTTAATTAATGAAGGTAGAGCCCTGAGTTATTTAATGCAATGGCCTAGGAACAACTGGCTGTTTCCATAAATCCTGAAAGATTTCTGGGAGAAACACAATTTATGTTACAGTTCTTTTTGTTTCCAAACAAAAGAATAATTCAGTTTTAAAGCACCACTGAGGATGCCATGCCATTTCAAAGAGATTTACCATCTAGTTCTTTCCTGACGTCTAAACTGGCTTTGTTTTAATTTCAAATCACAGATTTTAAATGGAGAGAATTATGCTGATATGCATTTGTTTCATTCAGAGGTGAATATAAACTACTGCTGAATTCCCTGAACTGGAAAGGCACAAGGTACTAGCTTATGACCAAATATTTTCAGAAGGCTGAATTTGTTTTGATTTTAGCTATAATATCACAACACCCTCTTTCAGCTCTATGGTTTATATGTTGAAGCAGAAACTAGAGTTCCAAAGAGAATCTTTGCTTTAGAAAATTCAACTTATTTTTGTCAGTTCATTCAAAAATTAACCACATCCTTGCAGAGGGAGCTATCAAAGTATAAATACGACTTAAATCTAAATGCATTTAAAATCAGTTTAAAAATAGATCAAACTTGAAAGTCACATCTATTGATGGAAATTTCACTGTGATATTTCATTGTTAAAAATAACTTTAAATTGGCATAACATTTAACAAGTTTTTTATTTACTTATTTTTGGTATTTTTATATCTTTATTATAAATAAGTATATACATAGTATGAAGAAATCTTGTGACTGTGTCCCTGTTTCCCTCCTCTCTGTCCCCTACCCAGTGGGGTACTTCCTCAGTGTGCATACTGGATCAGTCCACAGGATAGGGGGTTATGAACTGCACCAGAAGTAGCCAATTTTTCTTTTTTTTTCTTCCCCCTTTGTGTATTGTTGCTGAGGGGGCAATGTCTTTGGGTATTCTCCCCCACCATGGCTCTTGCATTCTATCCGCCCCCTCTTCCACTCAGCTCCCTGAGTCATGATGGGTGAGTTTTCAGTCTGCTTTGTTGTTAAGTATCTCTGAATCTTTGCCCTGGGTTGTGATGGGTATCGTTGGGGTCTGTCTCCATTGACCTTTCATGGGTTATCAGACTTGCTGTGGTGATTGATCTCCTGTTTGTCTCATCACTTTCTGGTAGGTTTCATTGGGGCCCTGTGAGAAGGCTAGGAGTGGTTTGTCTCCTGCCAGGATGTCAGCCATCATCCAATGTCCTGTTGGTGGAGTTGAGTTGTCCCTGGTTCTCTCACTGCCTTCTGAAAAATACAAACAGAATCTCCATTGGAGATTTTTTTGTGGTTTGCTGTTTGGATTATGGTCTCACTATGTAGCTCAAGCTGAGATTGGGCTCAAAATCTTCTGTCTGAACCTCTCCAGTGCTGGAATTACTGGTGTGTGCACCACCACACTGACATCTAATAGGGTTTTTGAAATGTGATTTGTGTGTGTGTGTGTGTGTGTGTGTGTGTGTGTGTGTGTGTGTATGTTTAGGCATGTGCATGCTGAGGTGTACATATCAGATCTGAGGTCCACCTTGGGGAGTTTGCCTTCTTGTTTCTTCTTAGAAACAGGGTTTCTAATTGTTTTTGCTGCTGCCTAGATTCTCCAGACTCTTCTTCTTATTAGCACAGGCAAGTTGGGATTCCAGCTACATGTGCCACTTTCTGTCCAGCTTTTCACGGGTGCTGGCTACAGGAACTCAGGAAGGCAGGATTACAAGCAAACACCTCTGGTGACTGAGCCATCTTACCAGACCCACAACTAACAGTATGTCAAAGAGGCACCATGTGAAAACACAAAATGAATTTTTTATATATTTTAAAAAATATTTTCTTGCAAATGCTTATCAGGACTTTTATATTTCTCTTTAAAAATCTCTTAAGTTTTCATTCAATGGATGCTTCAGAGGATGTTGCATTTTGACATTTAGAATTTTCCCTTGTTGCACCAAGAATATTCCATCTACAAATTGTATAGAAATTGTATTGAATAAGTAATAGTGTAAAGGAGTTTAGACTAGTGAGTTTACATATCCAACAACCAGAGAATTAATACCTTTCTTTTCATTGTATATTAAAGTTGATAAAGTGTCTGCATGTGTGTTTAAGCATGCATGCTTGCGCATAAGTGATGGGGTTGTCATTTGTCAGAATAAAGGACTGTGACTACCCTTCTAATTAGACAGGAAATAAGCAAAGATGCAATAAGGTGAGCTTCATCTTACTTTGGTCCTCAGACATTTTTCTCTGTGCTAATCAGAGTTGGCTTGTCGTACCATTTTGAGTGGCAATTACAGACCTCTTATTGAAGGGATTGACTTCAACATTGAGCAGATGGATGGCTAGATTGATGCTTCCTCAGGAAGTGAACTCCTCCTAACCCACTTTCTTTGGACACCATTACAGAGTATTATCAAATATGTATTCAGACAATTCCGGTAGTTTCTTCACTTGACAGAACAGGATACTTATGCTGAGAGTAAAATCGAACACATTTCTGTCAATGCTGCCTTCAATCTGAGGGGCGCTATGCTCTTCTGGAGTCTATTGCTACCTTCACTCCATATGCCAGCATCTGTGGGGTTGAGAACCAGGTGTTGGGTTTTCCTTGCTCACTGAAGTGATAACAAGTGGACATAACAAGTGAAGTGATAACAAGTGGATTCTTTTAAAAGATGTCTGATTAGTCAGAGCCTGAATAACAGACTCCAACTTGGTTCCAAAACCCTGCATATCCCAATTGAAAGCACCTTCAGCCAAACTTGGCTCACCTTTTTCCCAGGTCAGCACAGTGCAATGGTTCTGCTGCTTAAACAGTAAGCCCCCAAAAAGCCAGCATCCGAGTTACCTGCAGGGATTGTTAAAATATGCACTGGTCCTATACTGGGAATTTCACTTAAAATATTCTATTTATTTATTTGGACACATAGAGAGAAAGGAGAGAGAGAGAGAGAGAGAGAGAGAGAGAGAGAGAGAGAGAGAGAGAGAGAGAGAGAGAGAGAGAGAGAAAGAGAGAAAGAGAGAGAGAGAGATCATCTGGCTTTAAGTGGGTACTGGGAAATTGAACTTGGGCCATTAGGATTTGCAAGCCTTTAACCACTGTACTGTCTGCAGCCACTGGGATTCTAAATCCTTAGATTTCCTGGGACCAGCAATTTGCATTTCTAAGTGTCCCTGGGTGATATACTTGATGATGCTGATGCTGCTGGTTGAAGACTGGGAGCTTCAGAATCTGGTCAAAAGAAGAGGTTGTTTTTTTTTTTTGTTTTTTTTTTTTTGTCACATTCTGTTTCCATGACATTCAACCTCTGAATGTTATCCAAGAAGCTTTCTTGGATCCAAATCCTGCACCTGCTATTTTTCCTTGATTTTCTAGTCATGGTTCATGGTTGATCTCCATGAGGCAGACTGAGATTTCTATAACTAGCAAACCATTTCCAGTAGGGCTTAGGTTAGTTTTCTGACTTGCTAGTATCGAGGTATGGCTGTCATTTCACTGCCCCTTTGTCAGTGACATTGGTGTTTGTAGAATATTGACAAGTGTAACATTGGCTCAGTAACCAGCTTATAGTTTTTTACAGGGTAATCTTTCTTTAAATATCTTTATTATAAATAAGTTTATACATTGGATGAGCAAATGTTGTGACGGTGTCCCTGTTTCCCTCCTCTGTCTCCTCCCCACTGGGGTACTTCCTCAGTGTGCACTCTGGATCTGTCCATAGACCAGGGAGATATCAACTGCACCAGCGGTAGACAGTTTTTTTTTTCCTTCTCCATTGTGCAGTGTTGCTGAGGGGGGCAATGTCTGGGGATATTCTCCACCACAATGGCTCTTACATTCTATACACCCCCTCTTCTGCTCAGTTCTTTGAGTCATGATGAGTGAGTTTTCAGTCTGCTTTGTTGTTGAGATCTTAAGTATCTCTGAATCTTTGCCCTGGGTTGTGATGAATATCGTTGGGGTCTGTCTCCATTGACCTTTCATGGGTTATCAGACTTGCTGTGGTGATTGGTCTCCTGATTTTCTAATCACTTTCTTGTAGGTATCATTTGGGTCCTATATGAAGGCTAGGTGTGGTTTGTCTCTTGCAAGGATGTCAGCCATCATTCAGTGTCTTGTTGGTGGAGTTGGGTTTTTCCCAGCTCTCTCGCTGCCTTCTGAAAAATACAAACAGAATCTCCATTAGACAGTGAGATCAATATAGGTTAAATGAGACAACATAGCTATTCTGGCTATTTTCTAATGGGTGTAGTCTCTCTGTCACTTTTTTGTAGTGGGAATTTCCCCTAGGAGCCCAAGATCTTGGTCTCCATATGATTATGTAGTGGATCCCAGTTGCAGTTAAGGGTTCCTTGTCACTAATTGGATCTCTTAGCCAACCATTAAGGTATTGATTACCCTCCTTGATTTAATAGCACTATTGCACAGATGAGCATTTCTTGACTTGCTTGTCTCTTCCATACAGCTGTGTGTTCATCATTCTTGTGACAACTTTCTATATTTTATATCAATGGTCTCTGCTTTCTCTAAATATCATTTACCTACTTCCCCCGGCAGCTCATGCAACACCTTCCAGTGCTACACATGCTGCCATCTGGGAGCTGGTTACCGTTCTGGATCTAGAAGGATGTCTTTGTGTTGTTTGATGACACTTTGTGATTTCTTCAGCAATAGGGGCTTACCTTAGAACTGGGGCAGACATTCAAGAGCTTTGACAGAAGTCTGTCACATTTTGGGGACCTTGTGGGTCTCTTTGATCAACAGCTCATTATGGGAAGGCACCAGTAACTGGGACAGGGAGATGCAGGCCTGAGCAATTATTCTTGAGGTTAGGCTCCCTCCCATTCTATTCATGGCCCCTGGTACCAGGTGGTGCCCTCAGCTTCCTCAGTAGCTTATTGTAAAAGCTAGGGTTTCATGGTATTAATTCATTATTAGTTTAGTTTACTTTATGAGTCCCCCTCCCTCCAATTCTCCCCCAACCTTCATTTCCCCCTGATCCTCCCATCACCCCCACAAAAAAATTCATTCAACTCCCTTTTACAAACTCCATTCACTGATGGATTTTCTTAATGTTCCTGTTTACATGGTTAGGAATCATATATGAGGGGAAATATGCAATGTTTGGCTGTCTGCTCTTGTGTGTGGTCACTGAGAATATTCTGTTCCAAGGCCATCCACTTTTCTTTAAATTTCATTATGTCAAATTTCCTTCCAGGTGTGTAGAATTCCATAGTGTAGATGTACCACAACTTTGATATCCATTCACCAGTGATGGGCATTTGGGTTGAATCCGATTCCTCACTATTATGAAATGAGCTGCTATAAACAAGGTTTAGCAAATGTTTCTGTTCTTTGGCAAGGAAACTTGGGGGTAGATGCCCATTAGAGAGATAGCTATTGTATATAGATGATCTCATTGTCAAAAGGGCAAATATATTCATTATAGGAATGAAAGTGCTATAGATATAAATTGTATGGATTATTTTGAAGAAACATACATAGGATCAATTCATGGGATCCTCATAATCCTAATGGACATTGCACAACCTAAAAGAAAATAACTATGAGCCTGGCGTGGTGGTGCACGCCTTTAATCCCAGCACTTGGGAGGCAGAGGAAGGAGGATCACCATGAGTTCAAGGCCACCCTGAGACTACATAGTGAATTCCAGGTCAGCCTGGGCTAGAGCGAGACCCTACCTTGAAAAACCAAAAAATAAATAAATAAATAAATAAATAAATAAATAAATAAATAAAGAGAGAGAAAGAAAATAACTATGAAACTAGCCTATAGTCAGTAGAATGATGAAACCTACAAAAGTTAATGATTATTTTAACCATGCAGACTATTCATGCATGTATTCAAAAATATGTGTTCTATGTAAAGAAATAAAACTATGCCAGTATAGACACAAAGACTTTATGGGTAAGAATCGTATTCAGATGGAGGGGAGACATGATAAACAAGAAAACATATGAGCATACCAGATCATTTTGTTTGGCTAGATTCTATGAAGGAGGTATAGCATGCAAATATCACTAACTGATTTTGGCTATGTGAGTTAATTTAGGTACAATGATCTGTGGTGGTCTTTTTGACATCAGGCCAAGACCTGATTGCTGAGAAGAAGTTGTCTAGCGATGTCTCAGAGTGGTAAAGTCTATGTTAAGAGAAAGAGCTTACAGAGAGAGGAACTAAGAATTTGTGAATGTTGAACCAGGAAGATTTTGGAAGTTTCTGGCTATAGAAGGGAATCTGATGCTCCATCAGCTCCGTGTTGATGAGACCTGAGTCTACTCTGAAGGTGGGTTTAAAAAACTGAAGAAAATCATGAGATTCCTGGCAAACTCCAATCAAGCAGCACTTTATGATAGTCTTTCTCCAGCGAAGTAATGGGAAAAGAATCTTTTTTCAGGCCCTTCTGCTGGGGACATGCAAGTAGACACAGGGAATATCAGGGGAAAGTCAAGGTTCATCATCAGATGTTTGGCTCTAGCATCTAGCAGACTTACAGTTCCCTTGATTGGGATTGACTAAAAAGGAAAAAAAAAGTTGAGAGGAGAAAGTTTGGGTCAATCAACTGCTATTTATTCAATTTATTAGGACTGAGATGCTTTTGAGATTTTCAAGGGAGTAAATAACCAGGTACACCAGTCCAGGACTGGGATCATGTATTTGATAACCTTTATTATTATAGGGGGTAGTAAGACCTAGGAAAACATACTAAACATATGAGTGGTAAGATTTTATATATATATATATATATATATATATATATATATATATATATATATATATATATATATATATATATATATATATATAGTGCTGCCTGATATTGTCTCAAATAATCCTATTGATTTCTAAGATCAAATATAGAACAATCCAAATACTAGTTACATTTATAAACACTATTATTATTTGTTCTATGTCTATATCAAGAGTTTAAAAGACTTTGCTAATAACTAAATGAAGAATTCAAGAGTGATTTAACTTTAAAGATATGTGATAATTTTTTTCACTTTCCTTACCTGTTAAATTGAATGTGCTTCTTAGAGAAGGTGACATTTCACATGCATGTATGTGGTGTCAGAAGAGCAGAACTTGTGAGACTTATAGGGCAGGTCTTACCTCTGCATGGATCAAAATAGAGAAATGCCAAGATCAAAGTCTGAGGTTGTCCTGGCAGTAACTTTTGATAATGCATACATAAACATGAAATGTTTTAATTATTATAAAAAAGTACTTCAGGCTAAAGATGATTTTAAAATGTTATTCAAAAATTATATATATATATATATATATATATATATATATATATATATATATATATATATATATATATATATATATATATATATATATAAAGTTGTTTGACACCATCATTTCCTTTGCAATGTAATTTATTTTCTTAGATGTGTTTCTTTTCTTGGGTAAGGGGGGGAAGACCATCTCACATGATGTGACATCCCGCACAGATCTCCCATTGCTCAGTGCTGACTTACACACCATCTGCATGGCACACCTGCTGGCCTCTCTCACGTCAGTTCCTTGTGATGCCAAATTTAGCCCAGCTGTCAGAAGCAGATTGCTAGAACAGATCTTAAGTACTCTTCTTCTATTTCAGGACTGACACAGGTGAAGCATAAAGAAAACATATAGGAAAGGGAAGAACTGTTGGGGCTGACTCATCTTTCAAGGGCATTTTTTTCTCAAGACAACTTGAATCTTTTCCAGAACAATACTAACATGATAGAGTATGTCAGAAACATGGGGCTAGAAGTCAGATGTGGTGACTTAATTCTACCACTTACCAGTAATGATGCTGGACAAGGGAATTTGTCTCCTCACGCTCAATTTTCTTGTCCATGGAGTTATTACCTTATGATGTAATTGTAAAAATAAACCAGTATAGCAGACATAAAGAATATAGAGCATCTCTTGAAATACAAGGGATGGTTATAATGTGTATGAGATGTCTCCCACTTTTCCCAGTCTGTGAACTAAATGAATGCTCTGTTAATCAAATGTTAGTAAATTATTCAATTTCTGCTTATCTGCTCAGGAGGACAGATTCTGCTATGACATGACATGCAATTATGGGTGGTAGACTATCATAGTATTTTTTAAGTAAAGGGAATCTTGTTGTGTTGTTTCTGCTTTTAATAATTAAGTCTATGCACATTTTATTTTTTACCCTCATATTTACAATAAACCGATTTTTGTTTATCCTTATGCTAAATTAATTTGCTTTAGTTTTCCTAATTTAATGAAATGTATCACTGAAAAATCATAATTTCCTAAATTATCTGCTTCATTATAGAACATTTCAGAACATTAGAACATTAGATTCACTTTATGATATTCACTTTCTAATACTCCATTTTGTAACTATAAAACGATAAATACTGTATGGGAAATAATTATGGAGATAAGAATCAAAAAGTATGTACCCAAATGGAGCTTTCAAGAAAGTGTCGTGATAAACTTGAGACATATCACCACAGCAAGTCAGATAATCCCAGAGAGGTCAAAGACACAAACACCAATGATTTCCAACACAACCCAAAACAGAAGTCCAGAGACACTTAAGATCTCAACAATAAAACAGACTTAAAACTCACCCACCATGACTCAGGGAACTGAGCAGAAGAGGGGGTGGAAAAATTGTAAGAGCCATGGTGGGGGAGAATATCCAGAGACATTGCACTCTTCAGCAACACCACACAAGGAGGGAGGGAACCTGGCTATCTGCTGTGCTGTTTATAACCCCCATCCCAGGGACTGATCCAGTACACACACAAGGAGGGTCCCCAGTGGGGTGGGGACAGGGTGATACCATCATAAGATTTGCTCATACAATGTATGTAGTTATAGATAATAAAGACAAATAAATAAATAAAATAAAATAAAAATTGTGCACTCTGGGTTCTGTCTACTATTTATTTTTCTGACCATTAATTCACCAAATATCCATGAAGTATACATCAGTATATACTTGTATATCAATACAATTCACAGTTCTGGGTGATGTAGCAGAAACAAAAATAATTTTTCTCACCTAATGTTCTAGAAAAAATATAGAAAACTAGCAAATTGACAAACAAGTATACAATATGTTCAGTAAGAAAAATGCAAATTGGGTGAGGGATATAACAGCTGAGCGATGATATTATTTTGTTCTTAGAAAATATACATTTATTTGATCTTGCATTTGTCTTATCATTTATTTCTTCTGAATTTTAGTTATCCCATGTGTCAGATATGTGTCTAAATATAGGAAGAAGTGGCGCATGAGAATGGAGTCTAATTATGAGTTTTACCTGGTGCTCACTCAGGCCCTATGCTAATTACTGTATATAAGGATCATCCTACATTTAAGAACAGTCAGTTCCACATTCTCTGGCTAGTACATGGCCCCAGTTTTTTTCTCATACAAACATTAATAGACTTATAAATCTCATTTTATTGGGTAGTACATTTCAGTGTAGTTTGCAACTGTTTCTTCAAGTGGCTTACCATTTATTTTATCCAGGTGCTTTCATTTATTATATATACATATATATGGAGAGAGAATGAGAGAGAGAGAGATTACAACATCTGCCATAAAACATTTTAAACTTTAGGTCAGCTTTGTTATCTCTGTAAAAGAAAAGGCAACATAAATGTGAACCAGTCTAAAGAAAGAAAGAACTATGTCGAATTAAGCTGAAATTCACTCTCCTCTGAAGACTAACTGCATCACTGCTTTTATTCATGACCAGCCCTTGTCAAAGTTTGGGCCTTCTTATGATATTTGCCATCCAGTGATGTAAATGAGAGAACATCAAAAGTCTCTGGACACCAAGTTCTGAATGAATGAGTTTGCATTTTCTCCTTAGAGTTGGTATATTCCATAGAATATCTACATAAAATATTCTTTGGTTGAAAACAGAGGAAAAAATGCCAGTAGAAAAAGGGAGTTTTCAGCTGAATACAAAGCAAAGACCTGTCCAAGAAGTATTCATCTATGCCGGCATCTGACCTCCTTGTTGACAAGATGCCAGTGGAAAATGAACTCACTGAGAGGCATCCTTGGTCCCCTGGGCAAAGAAAGACACAAAAAGGACAATGAATAAGGCTTAAATCAGCTCTGATTTGAGGTCTGGAAACAGTTTTCAGGAGTGTTTCCAGTGTCTTACTTGAAATCAACAGTTCTGATACTGAGCTGTCCAGTCAGCTGTGTGCTGACTTCCTCCCCCCTCTCTTTTTTTTCCTCTCTCTCTTTCTCTCTCTCTCTTTCTCTCTATCTCTTTCTCTCTTTCTCTGTCTCTCTCTCCCTCTCTCTGTAAACTTAAAAAAAAGGAAATGTGAAAGATAGTAACTACAATTATGGCTTATTTCAACAATTTTCACAACTAAACAGAAACAGCCACCAAGGAGCAGTTGCCCCATTTGAGTAATACTGTAATTCCAGGGGCAATTCACTCCAAGTGCTAAGGATCCTAAAGGTCCCATCCAACTCAGCAAATAAAATTATTTTCATTAGCAGCAAATAAAACACAGGGATGTGCCCCTTACCATGTCCATTTCCATGTTAAGAACAGATCCTCCTTCTGAGGGCCCAGGCTGGGGCCCTCAGAGAAGGCTATAAATATACGTGATAGGAGAAAAGCTTAACACAGTTGACTGAGGCACAGAACATGTCCTGAATGGAGCACCCTGCAGACTGTCGGGATTTGGAGGGCTCAGCTAGAGCAGGGGGAAGGAAGGGTGAACATCCACAGTTTGAAAGCTGAAGCAAAGTTATAAAATAATTAAGCAATGGGCTACAGTCAGGCACTTTGGCATAGTCTGTGGAGCATCTCTACTTGCAGGTAGCTTGTTGTATATGATTGGTTAAGCTTAAAATTTGATTTGCTGTTTAAATTGAGTGCATATCTGTTAATGTTGTAATAGAAACAGTGGCAAATGGCACAGACGATGATGTTAATTTCAATTGTTTTGCAGGGATGTGACTAATTTCTGGTAGATAATAAATTATTGAATTCTACTCATTTCTTTCATTGGAAGCATGAACAGAAAGAAGGCTCAGTAAATTTTCTTTGTTTGGCCCTGTATTATGAATGAGAAAGAGTTTGATGAATAGATTCTGAACTGCAAGGAATTAAGATTTAATTCACATTCTCTCTCTCTGTCTCTGTCTCTCTGTCTCTCTCTCCATCCCTCCCTCCCTCCATCCCTCCCTCCCTCTGTGTAGGCTGCTTTATAGGATTCTCATAAGAACTTGAAAATGTATTAATTCTTGTGTTAGTACTGCCCTTATTCTAGTTAATTCATTTAGAAAGGGAATGGGTGATGGCTGAACTTCAACTGAACACAGTGCTGAATGCAGGGACTCCCCATGAGTGTTCCTGAGATAGGTGTGAAGCCAGTGGCTCAGAATTCAGGGGGACATGGGATTGGGCAAAGGGAGAGAATGTAGGGGGCACTGTGTGAAGCTCAGTGAGACACTGACCTGCCTGACATCATTACCACATGCATGTTTTATAAAGTCTGAGCTTCCAGATAAAGTGTTTTCCATTTTTATTTATGTTTCTTTCAGCAAAGATGGTTTTAATTTTTAGCTGTTTGGTTCTTCTCTTTCCATATTTTTTCTTTATATTTATTTTTCTTTATATCCTTCTTATAATATCTACCTAAAAATGTGTTTTATGTTTAATCATTTGAAAGAATCTGAGGTGACCAGACAGGACGCCCCATACTAGGCTGGTGTATCTTCTGCCCTAGGACACACCTGATCCAGGTAGTGGTGTATCTCTTACCCCTTGAAAATGAACTAGAACTTTTCTCCTGGGTAAAACAAAGCATGACTCCCTGCAAGTTCCATTTTCACAAACCCTTCTAACACTGAATAGAAGTAGCCAGTTTTATCCCCCCTCATCTAAATCTATAGGGAATACTTGATTCATAACCAAAGATGTGAGTAATGTCCTTAGCTAGCAACTAAGATAAAATCTAGTAACTGTGAAGTCAGATTATCCAGCGAGGGGAGGTTGAGAAGACTGAAGCACAAACAATTCCCAGTGTTTATAGCATTTTTGTACCTATTCTGTAAACAGAATTTCATCTCTTTTTTTGTTCTTAAAAAAATAACTTTGGCAACAGAATATATCCTTAGCAGCAAAGCTTATAAAAAGATGCTTTTATAACTTGATTATTTATCACAATATTTTCCCCACATTTAAAGGGCAGAAAACCTAACATAGGTTTTTATAATAGATGAATGAACCAAAGAAAGATAGAGTTCTCATATACCACCCAGTAAATTGAGCTTTTGATTTCAGGGTTCCTATCTAGGAATCTTTTTTTGCAGAGACAGCACATGGCGTTTTTCAGCTTTATTACCTGATTTGAGAGGTAACAGTAAAAATACTGCAGTCAAATGCTCTACGACTGAGTTGAGTGATGTTCCCTCAAGTGAAAAAATTCTGAAGCCTACAAATAAAGTCTTGTAAAACCCCACATTGGAATTTGAAATCGTGAGCAAGCATTATTGTGTTTTGGTAAAATAATGTTGGGAGCAAACTGAATTAGAGACTACAGCACCTACATAGTGGATAGGTCCATTTGCTTTTAAAATTCCAAGATTAGCTTTGGATGGCAGGTGTTTTATTCCATCATTCTGAAGTGAAACCCTCTAAACCAGAGATTTATATCTGTTCCTCTGCTCACACCCTGTGAAAGGGTCTCTAACATCATTCATTCAAAGGCAGAATTTGAGGAACATTTTCGATGGGAGTGGTGAGGCAGCTTCGGGTGACTGAGCACCCAAAGTAAAAAGCAGGAATGCCCGTGAGTCTCCCCTTGCAGACCCCACTTTGCTAGAGGTCAGAGAAAGCTTCTCTTTATCTCTGGCCTAAAGGAGTTCCCTAGATCTGTTTTACCTTAATCAGTCTGATTCCCTCTCTAAGGAGGAGTTCCTCTCTCCTAGAATAAGGTTTAAAGCTGACCCGGCATTGTGGTTGGTTAAGCTCAGGCCCACAAACTTGAGCTCCAACACTACTCAGAATCTATAAACAAGGTAGTCTTTAACTCCTCCTGCCTTTTAATGGGCAGGAACTCTCTGTATTTTCTCCTCTTTCCTTCTCTTAATCTGATAAAGTCTCTTTAAACCTTACCCTCTGGTTTGTGGAATTCATTTTTTTTCAATTTGTGTGATAGGAACCCTGGGATACCCCAAATTATTGGTGCATTGGTATACACTGATATATTTGTGAGGAACCCCCAAATTCCTATAGGAATGTGCAGAATATAGAATCACTCCCAGTTCAAAAGTTAATTAATCTAGAAGTACATTATTTGTGCTGAAGAAATTTAAGAGAAGCTCATTAGGCTCAGCAATTAACGTTAACTTTTCAAAAGCCTTTTTAAAAATATCTGGCCCTCCCTTTCTAACCATGTCATTTACTGGATTGGTACAGATGATTCTCTTTTCTTTTAACTTTTGTTGACAGCTTCCATAAATTCAGACAATCTACCATTATAATAATCCCCACCCACCACTCTCCTTTTTTTCCCTCTAGAATCCACTGATTTCCTTCTTCTTTCCAATTGGGTCACTCTTCAATTTTGATGTCATAATTGTTCTCTCCAATATGTGGGCCCTATACAGGTAGCATCAGCCAAAGTGAGGTCAAAAATGCCAGGGCCACCTTGTGTCTAGAAGACAGTATTGTAAGTACTCCTCCCCTTCCTTTGGCTCTTACCTTCTGCCATGGTCCCTGAGCCTTGGAAGGTGTGAAAGCCATGTCTTGGTGCTTAATCCTTTTACCATCACTTCTCAACACTTTAGTTTTGAGACTCCACAGTGGTCTGAAAAGAGAAACTTCTTGAACCAAAAGTGAGAGTAATGTTAACATACAGACATAAAAAAGTATTTTGAGGGCATTTTTATGGGAATGATACATCCATTTAGCCGTACACTGTAGTAGTGCCCTCTCTAGGGCACATGACTTCCCCAGCAATAGGCTTTTGATTAGGGTTTCAGTAACAGGCAGGAATTGAGTCCCATGGAACAGTCCTCAAGTTCAAGCAGAGAACAGTTGGTTTCCTCCACAGCTAACATTCCACCATTTCACCATATGGTGAATGATATGATTAGAATATTTGTAGAATTGATTCTTAAACATATCGCTTCAGTGGTTTATTGTGTTGTCAAAGAAACACATATCGATATAATCTCTTGCTGTAAAATAAGGTTCCTGTGGAAGTTACCTTCTCATTGCTGGGACAAAATATCTGACTACAGCAGCAGATGGGAGAAAAGAGTTTATTTCAGTCTTACGGTTTTGATGAAAAATATCATCATGGCAGGGAACATCACATCTTGTCACATCATCTGGAAGGTAGCAGTCAGAATGAGCTAGCTCTGAACACCCAGGGGGCTGGACTAACAAGATCTTTTCTCAATGACACACCTCCCCAAGCAAGGATATATCTCTCAAAGTCTCCACTAGATGGGAATCGCAGGACATAAGGTTATGTCTAACACAGTTCTGTTTTATCTATATTTTCAATTGAGATGTATTATTTGTTCTTAGAGTATGTGTTAACAATGCATAATGGACATTTTATAGTATCTTAACAGATCTGTATTAAAGAGTGCTTTCCTGAAAGGTCTTCTTACCTAATTTGTTCCTCTGAAAGCTCCCTACTCTACTACCCCCTGTCTGTAGTTTCTCCATCTATGTGCATTTTTTATGATGATTTTGACAAAAGAACTTGAATAAAAGTAGTTAAGGAGAAGGGTCTTATGTTTAAATTTGTAGTCTTCTTGTTTTACAAAAGTTAGAAATGTAAATTACTTTGTAAGGTCAGATTTTATTTCATGCCCTTGAAAGTCTTCTAAATCCAGCCAGCTGTTCAGTGGGGTTTAGTCAGATAAATTAATGATGCCACAATTGTCTTTGTCATTTCATCCTTTCCAAATTAAATGAATCATGGTTTTGGTAGTTTCAATAGTAACTTTTTATTTTCCTCTTATACTTTGTGGTGGTTTGAATGTGAAATGTATCCCACAGTCTCAAGTGTTTCTAAAGAAGCCTCATATTTGTTCTCCAGCTGGTAGACCCTTTGGGAGGTGGATGCTTGCTTGAGAAGGTATGTCACTGGGATTTACCCTGAAGTTTATTAGGTCAGCTTGCTCATCTTAGAACAGCTCATATTGGTGCAACCTTCCAATGAAGGTGACAAGATATGATACCTGGCTTCATTCTGATGCCTTGATGAAACTTTTCTTTCATACTGTAAACCAGATATAAACCCTTTTCCTCCCACAAGCTGCTTTTGATCAAGTATTTTATCCCAGCGAAAAGAAGGTAACACAATATGATTTTAGTAATAAATCAACAATAAATTAAATAATATATCTGTATTATTATTCCAACATTGCTAAGATAGAAAATGTAGATAGACTAATTTCTTTTTAAAATTTATTATCCACAATTAGATACATTGAATGAGCAAATAATGTGTTGGTATCCCCAGTTCCCCGATTTCCCTGTCACTTGTCCCCAATCAGGTGGATATTGTCCTCTGTGGGCAGTCCATGGGGTAGGGGTTTATGGATGGCCTAGGAGTCAACCTGCTTCCCCCACTCCTTTGTATGTTGTACAGATAGACTAATTTCTAAGGTAACACAATTCCCTATTAGCCTGCTGATGGATTTCTGTTTGCATTGACTTGGGACAGGAGAGAACATCAGCATAGCAGCAAAACACAAACTCATTCATTCCTTTTTTTTTTCTGAGTTTATAATACTGGACTAGAGAAAAAATGTTTGGCTAAAATTATAGTCACAAATCTTTTTTTATTAGGTTACTCTATTCATTATTTGCCTCAACCCAAATGCTTTTGGCACCCAAACATGTGTATTATTTTTCTGAATGAATAGAAAATTGAGTTATGAAGGAATCTGCAAATGGGCAATGGAAAATTTAATGGTGAAATCAACTGAATCTAAATGGATATATGAGGAAAATAGCATTTATTTGTCATGAACTTATTAAGCCCCTGCTATATAGTCGACCTCATTTTAGCTACCAGGTAATGTAAAAATATAGATAATAAATGATGACCATTGATAGAAAAACTTCTTCTTAAGCAACCTACTTTACCGCAATGATGACCTTACACATAGTTACAACAACCAGTGTTCATGTAATAGGTTGAAATATACTACACTTTATTATTTGTGGTTAGAATAATTGGAAAATTTAAAATAGTTTTATTTTTATATTTATACTTATTTATTTACAAGAACAAAGGAGAGAGAGAGAGAGAGAGAGAGAGAGAGAGAGAGAGAGAGAGAGAGAGAGAGAATATGAGCCCAACACCAGGGCTTCTTGCTACTACAAATGAATTCTGCATGCCTTCTCCACCTTGTGCATCTGGCTTTATGTGGTTATTGGGGAATCCATCCCAGGCCAGCAAGCTTTGCAAACAAGTGTCTTTTACCACCAAGGAATCTCCCCATCCTATAATGTAGTTTGAAAGAACTATGTCTAAAAACACATGCCATAAAAACTCTCACATTCTTCTTTAAATGTGCTCAATATAAATGATTAATTTTTTTTCATATTCCATTAGTAATTATAGTAACATTGTTAAATAACCACAATTGAAAAGTAATATTGCAAAGAGAAAATTGGCAGGATTATAAGAATAAACATCACAATTTTTCTGTCACCAAACTTAAAGAAATCAAAAACAGTGGGTTTTTAGATCCAGGATCAATAATGTTATTTGCATAGGACATTGCACCAGTCTACTCTTTGATACTTTTTACTTTTCACATTATTTTCCAAAAAAAAAGAGTTATTTAACTTATATTCATCTTTTTATCTTGGACAAGTCAAGTGTAAAATATTTTAAAAGCTTACAAACAAAAACAAAATGAGACCGAAAGCTCCAGGTACCCAGCATGTTTTATGTTGGATAGTTTGTTCATGCTCTGTAATGTTCAGTGCAAAGTAATTTTTTTTTATTTCCAGAATGTTGATTATATTATATAAAACTCACTTGGTCTATGAATGTTACATGGACTTTTATTGTCCTTATAAATTTATAGTAAATAATTCATGGCATATCAAGCTATCATCTTTTATATGGTTATAACACATAGAGGGATATTTGTTACATTTTGGGAACTTTTGTTGAAAAATCTACAAGCATTAAATAAATATGATACATAGATATGCGTGAAACCCATAAACATCATGTGAGGCATGTGTTTGTATTGACCTAAAGCAATGAATATTGAAATTTAAAATGAGTTCATATCATAGTGATGATTTTATTATAGTGAAGAATGCTCTAGAAGTATAGTAGTCCATTTATTCTCCCCTAAATTTCCTTGCTTTGGATTATCCTTTCTTAACAATCTTTTGTTTGATTTCATCTCATTTTTCAATCCTTCTAAGATCAGATGGACAGTGAGGTGAGATATAGTGATGGGGTCTACACACACACACACACACACACACACACACACACACAGAGAGAGAGAGAGAGAGAGAGAGAGAGAGAGAGAGAGAGAGAGAGAGAGAGAGAGAGGGAGCAATGAGAAGAGAACCCAGAGCTCTGGTAAAGCTTCAAAAATCATATGTTGTTTGAACAGATCAGATTATTGCCTAACACACAGCAGGAACTAAATAGGCTTTGTTTGCTAGCAGTTGCAACTGAAGAAGTATAATATTAAATAAAACAAAGTCACTCAGGGCTACCATAGCTCAAAAGAGTCAGAGAGCAGGTTCTAGGACCTAGCAACTGTTTCCAAGCACTTACTGAGCTACTCTTTGTGGAATTCTATAAACAAGTCAGGAAGCAGTATACCTTCCAGGTATGTAACCAGCAGAGAAGCCAGATGTCCCCATGTAGCAGGAAATCCAAAAAGACTTCACCCTTGACAAAGATGAGGTAGGGTGGATTCTTGGGAAGGTTAAGCACTGATCCATGCTCTCCATCTTGTCCAGGAACTTGGGTAGTTCACAAGGGAAGCAGTTGGATGATTCCCAGAGTCTAAAAGCAGAGTTTCTAATGTACTTGCTTGTTCTCTCTCTACTTTCGGGTGATGGATCAAACATCAAGACCACAATAGTGGCCAGCAAGATTACATGAAGATTACCTTCATATTTTACTCAGAAAAAAAGTGTTTGAAAATGAGATTAGAGTGAAGCCCTACCACTTAATCATTAAATAGATACTTTGGGGCCTGGGGAGATTACCCAATGTTTAATGCTCTTGCTTGCAAAGACTGAAGGCCAGGTTTTGATTCCCAAGTACCCATATAAAGACAGAAACACAGAGTGGAACATGCAACTGGGGCTTGTTTGTAGTGGCCTCAGGATCTGGCATGTCCATATGTCCATATTCTTCTATTTCCCTCCTCTCTCTCTCTCTCTCTCTCTCTCTCTCTCTCTCTCTCTCTCTCTCTCTCTCTCTCTCTCTCTCTAATAAAAATATGTATAAAATAAATGAGAAAGGTGATTTAACTGCTAGCTCCCATGTACCACAGGCATGCAGTAGACAGCAATTAATTCTTTATTGTTGTCTTCTGTAACTATCAGCTCAAGTGAACTGCATCTTCTAAACACTTGCTTTTACAGATGTTAGTTATCATGTATAGTCCACCAGCAAGGTTTGGGGCTGTGAAATTTTATGAAAGAAATCTTTTGTGTCTTCTTCATATCCAAAGGTGTTTTCAGTGACCTATTAACACTGGACATGCTTTCTGAGAGGCCTTGCAAGGATGGGTTGTGCTTCTGTTTGTCAGTGCAGAAATAATTAATCCCTGCTGGAGTAGAAGCCGTGACCTGGGCTTCCTAAATCAAAGTGTCAGGAAAGGCTTCCAGGGGCCACTTGGTTGCTGACAATGCAATTAAGAGGTGTTTGGTGGAAAGGGATACTACCCCACCCCAACAAAATCAGGCTAACAGTGGGGAGTCCCACTATGGGCTTCTGGTTTCTCAGTAATGTGTGAGTTCTCTGGGGAACAGGTCAGCCATCCCCGAATCCTCTGGGCTCTCCTGTGTCCAGGTCTTCTGGTCTTTCCACTCTCTCATCTCTTCTAATGGCCGTTCCTGCTTTGATGGCTTGTTTTTTTTCAAGGTTCTTACCTCAGCTTAGAGTATCTCTGACATCGTATTTTTGTGCATAATAATATTTCAAAATGTTGCTTTAGGGGAGTTAGGATGTAGCTCCCTGGTAGAGTTCTTAGCTAGCAGGCACAATGTCCTAGATTCAATTCTTAGTTCCAAAACCACATTAAAAATCTTATTTTACTGACATACCAGATAACTTACTTTGACAGTAAGGCTATAACCACAGTGTAGAAAAATGACAGAGACACCTATGAGACTATGGTCGTGAGTCTGCTTATTTGGGACCATAGGCATGACAAAAACTCATAAATTTCTTTCTCCATGCATATCATGGCTAAAACCACTCCTACCCCACTGAGTTGTCGTTAAATTCTGAGAAGACATCCAGAAACCCTAAGTAATATGCTATTTTAAAGGAACCTTCCATGAAATTTCACAGTTCCAAGGAAGCTTACTCTAGCAATAAATAAACATCCACATGGCATTCAGTTAAAGACTGCATAAATATCTGTTAAAAATATTTCATACTGTGTTGTATAGAAAATCAGTTGCATAGCTTAGTAGTTAACTTAAATATTTTATGTGCATCTACATGTGTATACTTTATATATTGTACTAAAATAGTATGTTACTTATAAATAAGTTAATTTCTCTTACATAAGAAAACAAATATAGCTGGGCGTAATGGCGCACGCCTTTAATCCCAGCACTCGGGAGGCAGAGGTAGGAGGATTGCCGTGATTTCAAGGCCTCCCTGACACTACATAGTGAATTCCAGGTCAGCCTGGACTAGAGCGAGACCCTACCTTGAAAACCAAAAAAAAAAAAAAAAATATATGAGTTTCAAGTGATAGACATGTTTTAGTAGCTATTTAAGAATTTAAAAATAATTTAAAAGAGCAATATCTATTAAAATTCCATAAGTGTTTTAAACTTTTTCTTATTGTTTATTAGTTCTATATATGCTGAAAGGCATTTTAATAACTTTGAGAAAATGATCAATATGTATATGAGTTCAAAGACCTCTCTCCATAATTCCAAAGCATGTGCCCCACAAATATGAATGATTGCTATATATAAGAGTTAGGTTCATTTACAAAATTTATTTATTAGCTGGGGGAAGTGTGAGTGCACAGAACCTCTTGCACTGCCAGTGATCCACAGATGTGTGCAGCATTTATGCATTTGGCTTCATGTGGATACCAAAGAATCAAATCTGGGCCAGCCTGCTTTACAAACAAGCGCCTTTAACTGCTGACCTGTCTTCCCAAGCCTCAGAATTAGATCTTTTTGGTTTTACTTACAAATTCTCTCTCTTTGAGCTTCTTGCATAAATCTAACTTTATATTAGTTGTTAATTGAACATGACTTAGAGATCTCCACCCTCTTCTTTTAATCTTCTCACCTCATAAACAATTTGTCATTTAGCTGATCTATCACCATTATGTGGGATTCATTTCATGTTAGAAAAAAAAGGTAAAAAAATGTACATTCCTTCATAAATAGATTGGATGCTTTGGCGAAAACAAACACCAAGCAAATGCCTAATGGGCTGAATCTGAGAGGGGAGTGCTGGTGGTGCACTCGGGCTGTGGGCAACTTGGAGTAACATTTTGCTATCTTTGCTCTAAGACACATGCTAATGGAAGGGGAAGAGCAACATAATGTGCTCACTCCATTAAATCCATTTTTTTTGCTTGCTAAATATACAAATGAGAAATATGGTCCCCTTAACTAGGCAAAAAGTTCTCTTTTTAGTGCAGTAGAAGCATGATGCATATTCTCTTTCTAATTTAATTTCTAACCATTAAGACTCAATTCTATAAATGACCCAGCAAAACATTTGGAGATTAGA
Organism: Zapus hudsonius; assembly: GCA_004024765.1. NCBI lineage: Eukaryota > Metazoa > Chordata > Mammalia > Rodentia > Dipodidae > Zapus > Zapus hudsonius. The sequence goes on along the minus strand of PVHP010001855.1, from coordinate 28,448 downwards.
AATGTATAAGCTGAATGTCATTGGAATTTGGCTCACTAAACAAATGATGTTATATAGCACAATTTGAATTTAACATAATATTTTCATGAGGCCACCACTCTAAACCCAATGACTTTCCTGAGTGGTCACTACATACTTCCAGTGGACTTTGCTTTTGTTAAATCTGGATTGTGGTCACTGCGATTTGAACTTTGGCTTGACCAGCTTTATTCTTCAGAATCGTAGTAAGAGGTTGCATTCTGTCTGTGGACCTAGGGATAAACGTTACTGCTCTAATGAGCCAAATCAGTACAAATGAGAAAATAATAATCTCCTCATAATTATGACTCTTCTTTTAGACTCAATATTGGCAATGAATTTTTTAAAAAAAATCATTCCATGATTTGGCTAAAACAATATACGTAATCTAAGGCCAAATTGCTTCTTTGAAATGCAGAATTAAAATGCTTTGGCTTGTTTTCACAAATATGTACATTGCTAGAACCTCATCCTGATTTCCTAGTCAAAGCAGTTATTGTTCTTTTCTCTGTAGCTTACATAGCAGAGAACTCTGCATCATCTGTGCCAGGGGCAGTTGATGTGGCGGCCTAAAACAATCCCCTTTCGTCTTCTCAGAGACACTTTACAGGAAGCAGCTCTAGCAAGCCCATTATACAGACACAGAAACAGAAGATATGTAGTTGAACTCTGTCCTCCAGAAATGACATGGCCATTGTCATTTTGACATCAGAGAGGCAGCAATTATGTGCAGCAACACCTTCACAAGATGGAGTCCTGGTCGATCCTCACCTTAAGTTGAACTCCCTACTCCCCACTGTCCCCCATCTCATATGCATATGCACTAGTTGGGGTTCTGGAACCTACAAAAGGTGGAAGGTTGACTAGGGGTGAGAATCCAGAGACAGCAAGTAGCTCCTGTGAACGGTCACTCACGCTGGAGTGGGGATTGCTGTCAGTGTTACCCATGCTATCAGTCACTCCAATAAATCTTTTTTTTCAAGGTTTAAAGTAACTCCTAAATTGGAATTAAAATTTAGGAATGTTGCCTCCCACATTTGACATAGAAATCGTTGTAACAGTTTGTAACCATAGTGGTGACATCAACTGAAGGAGAGCATATTTTAACAATACTCCCAGTACTCAATTTATGACCACATGTTATTGACAATTCAAAATATTCAAAAGCAAGTGGACACATGGTGGTAATTAGGTGCTCTGAGCTGCCTAAAATATGATAAATACTCCTTAAAAACGGTAACAAGTTTGTCTTGCTCTTATCTCCTTTTCTGGCTTCTTCTACCCCTTGGGAGTCTGATACCTTTGAAACCATTTTAAAGCTTTGAAATCAAGAATGATTAGGAGCCCAGTTCTAGATTAGTAACTGTAAGGAGAATACTGTAAGAAGGAGCATTCCAGGAGAAGAATCCCCCATAAGAGAAAAATAGTAAATGTAGAATGTGAGTCCTCTTGTGAAGGTAGAATATCATTCCTTTGAAAAGTCATAGCACACAGGGCATATACACTGCTAAAATATTCTGAGATACCACAGATGTACTGCCTGGATTCTAGAGACATTCAGTGAGCCATCATCACCCATGGTGATGATGTAGTAACATCTAGATCACAAACCTAGTTGGTAGGAAAGCTTGCTATGTTTTTTCTCCCTCATTGATGAGTAATTTAGGGTTGATCTGATGATAAACTTTTTAATTAAACCAAAGCAAGTGAAAACAAAAGCCTAGATCTCCACCTCTGCTCCGCCCTTGTTATTTTTGATGATCTTCTAAAAGGAATGGCTGATAATTTTATACATATCTGGGGAATGAAATAAAGTAAGATTTTTTTCCATGTAAAGACTTTGGTCATGCTGAATGTTGTTTTGGGGCCTAATAAGATACATTAATCTTATCTGGTGAATATATATTTTTATAACTAGAAGCATTCCCAAGAGATGGTTTTGCTCAGTTAGTGTAAGAGATCAGTGAATAAATGTCACTTAAATAATCATTACCAATTTATTAGTTCTTTACCCCCTTGGGTGGCTTCTAGTCAGAAAAAAAAATTAGACAATAGAAATGAAGTATTGTGTTTTTATAGACTAACAATAAGAGATCTTTGGAAAATGTCCAAAGTATCCCAGGTAAATAATAGTAATCCTATTGGAAGCCTATTTATATGATACATTAATCATACTTACTGTGGTGTGCAAGGCATAAAATTTACAATTGCATACCCACTGGTTTTTAAATTACTACAAAATTGTTGCCATATACCTGCAAGTTACACCAAGAGTCATGTAAAGCCTGGACAAAAGAACTTTGAAGTGAAAGGAAAATCTGAGACAGGGATCGCTCTTCTTAAGGGGCAAGTTTCCTTCCCTTTCATTCTTTTTTTTTTCTTTTTTAGAGTTTGGCTCTTTTTTTACAATATTTTATTTATTCATTTATTTATTCATTTTCAAGCAGAGGGAGAACCAGGGCCACCACCTTGTGTGTCTGGCTTATGTAGGTACTGGGGAATTGAACCTAGGGCCTTGGGCACTGGAGGCAAGTACCTTAACCGCTGAACCATCTCTCCAGCCCTTCACTTTTATTCTTGAACGTTTGTTGAATTCATGTACAGCAAGTGAGATTTTGTCTCATTAATTTGACAGGAAGTTTGAAACATTGACATCCTGAGCAAAACCCCCAACTAGAAACAGTTTATGGAAGGAAAGAGCTTGTTTTCAGCTTATACTTTCAATTGGAAGAATAAACATGGTGTGTGGGGGAAGTGTGACAGGAGCAGACAGCCAGATATCACATCTTCATATCAGCAGGGAAGACAGAGAGTGACCTGAAAAGTGGGGCTGGGCTATGTAATGCCCCAAGGTCCCCACCACCATGACACAGTTCTTTTATCAAGGATACAACTCCCAAAGTCTCCAGAAACTGGATTAAATATAAGACTTAATCATAAACACAGATGTCTATGTATTGCACTTAAATCACAATGTATTGAAAATATGGCAACAATGCACAGAAGATTTAGAAAGTATCTTGTCATGAAGGAGTCTATAACGTCACCTTGTGTGGTCTTTCTTCCCTCCCTCCCTCAACCTGGACAAAAGCTTTAACATTTTAATCTCTAATCCTGCCATCAGTACAGCCCTGAAAGAAATATATCTTAAGATGTTGTCATTTACTGAGTGTTCTACCAAAATTAAGGTATACCATGTCAATAGATGCCATTGGATCCATAGAACAGTAGAGGAGTTAACACAGGAACTCATGCAGATTAAGCTCTAGTTTCTTTTTTCTAGACTTCCTTGCTGCCATATGGATCCACCTGATGACATCATGAGATTCCCATGCATCAAATTCCATTAAAATCCTACATACGATTCTTGTGGAAAACGAAGTACAACTCTCTCATGCTCTTGGGTGTGTCTTGCATTATGTCTGATTGCCTCTCTCAGATCTTCTGCTTAAATCTTTAATAAAATACCTTCTTTGTATTAGGGAAATGGCACAGTGTTTAAAGATATTTGATTACAAAGCTTACCAGTCTGGGTTCACTCTAGCAATACCCATATAAAGATAGACAAACAAACTGGCATCTGTATTGGTTTGTAATTGCAAGAGGCCCTGGAATGCCCATATTAATTCTCTCTCTCTCCCCTTTTGTCTCTCAAATAAATAATAATTAATAACACTAAAATATCTTCATTAGATCCCACTCTGCTACTAGCTGGTCTTGAAATTCTTGTCTATGTCCAAGTCATGAATTCAGTAAGGTTTGGCCTGAGTTGGGGTCCTTGAAAAATCTATGGGAGCTCATCAGACTGGTGAAGGTAACACAGTAGAGCTTTGTGCCTACCCCTGCTCCCCAAAATGCTGCTGATGGAATGATGTGGCCACAGGGGTGTTGCCTGCTAGGGTGGGTGGGACAGATCTCAGTGGCTTGGTTCTAGATTGGTTGGTTTGTAAATTAAAGGATCTCATTTTCTAGGTCTAAGAATTCTTTAACTACATGAGCAATCTCTCCCCAGCTAAAAAAGTGTTAAGTTGTCAAACATCATCATGTACAGAAACATAGAACATATTTACATTTCAAAACATATTTTATCAAACAAAAGCTACTTGCTGTTATTCCTTCAAATAATAAAATAACCCCAAACATTTAAATATTCTCTTTTCAAATGAATTCTTTCATCTTATCCATCAACAAAACACGGAATGTAACTAGTTTTAGTGTTTACTAAAATTTTGGTAGCATTTCAAGCAGCCTATCTTCCACTGAGGGATAGAGATATGAAAGACAAACATCAAAGATAATATCCTTTGTGCACTCAAAACACCAAGAAATGGATGCAGAAAATATAATAACGGGGAATCAAAGAGAACAGTACATTTAAATATTATCCCCAGTTATTGATAAGGAAGGAACTAGCAGGCAGATATGCTGTGGTTTGAAATGATCATGTGGTTATTGGTATGGAAGGAAATCCACTGTTGATCTATGTGCTAGAGGTGAAAAGGCTCTGGTAGTTATGTGATACTTAGCCCTCAGAAGCCCTGGGAAGCTTCTGGATATTACAGGTTTGTAGTTCTGTTGCCATTTTTATCATCTTTAGAGTGAGGAATGAGCTCAACCTTGTCTGAGCTGACTACAGTGTCTTTTGAAACATTTTGTCTCAAAATTGAAGATCAAGGAAGGGAATGAGGCTGCTATGCAGGGAGGTTCCCAGACCTCCTGCATAATCCACGGAAGATCAGGCATTCCCTTCTGCCCAAGGCTGAAGAAAACAGCCTGTAATGGCTTGTTGAAATATCACAGACCTTTGAGTGAGAGAGCACACACATTAAGTAAAAGGAATGTCTTTTCACCCTTTCTTCTTTCCTTACAACAGAATGGATGGTTGCACCATAGAGTCTATGAAAACATCGGACAGTGGGTAGACTGATAGGAGAAAAGACATAAAACTGATGACATTCCTGCATCTCAAATGTCTCACTAGATAGGAGAATCAATGATTGAAGTTTTGTCATTCTTGGAATTGGAGCTTGAGGAGAAGGCAAGATGCTGTGTTGAGGTGCAGATGAACTTTCTTGGACACAGTGCAGTCATGTGGAAGGAAGCTCCGCTTACTGCTCATAAATTCTGTAGAAGCTGAAGTACTTTGTCCAGAGCCTGAGGAGACTTCCTCCTGTCTCTTCTGTGACCCTGTAAGATCCTCCTTGGTTGATTATCAGAGTTATCTTGGCTGCTCCATATAGCTTGGAACATAGTAGGTGTGCAATGCATAATTGTTGGGTAAATTAATTGACGTCAGGACAACTGAAAGCATGTGAAAAGTTGTGCTATAATATATTTGATTCATGGGAATATCAGTAGAATAATTTTAAAGGGAAAAAACTTTCTCAGCCTTAGAATTTTTAACACCCACCCAAACACAAAATCATCAGTTTATAATCCTATCTTGAATTTATTTCACAGAGAGGGATTAAGGAAAAAAAGCTGAAAAATTGCACTGATTGCAATTTAGGTGGAAGGGTATTGAAAAGGACTCCTTTACTTGAGCTGCTGTATTACCAGGCACTGCAAATTCCATAGTTGCTGATATAACAAATGCTATATTACTTGTTACTAGCTGAGTAGCTGTGGAAATCAAATTGAACCTAAAGGAAGGTGGAAGAAAGCCATTTCATAAATGTTTGCTCTTTTTTTCCCATTTGCTTCTTTATTGTATTCATAAAAGTTGTATTTGCAGGAGGAAAGAGCCCTCTGGGGTTGCGTTTTTATGGAAGGTTAAGGTATTAAGTGATTTTATTTTTGTGCAATTGATCGTACAGAGCAAATATGCCAGATTAGTGGATTGTTTTCCCAACTTCACTGACCAACCATTCATGAAATTGACTGGTTAATTTAGAACCCCTGAGTCAACATTTCCCTCAAGGGTTTAACAAACTTTTCTTTTAAGAAACTATGAGGAAACATTTCTGGATTTCTAGAAACATTCTCTGGTCTCTGTTACAACTACTCAACTTTATTATTCTAAAAACTCCAAAGTACCCATTGACAGTAGACTGACAAATGGGCATGCTTATTCCTCTAATTAAACTTTATTTTATGGATAGCAAAATTTAATTTCATATAGTCTTCATGCATCATGAAATAATTTCCATGAAAGTTATTTTATTCAGTCATTTTTACCTTATGGGCCTTAACTATGATTAGCTGACTCTTGCCATAGATGGTTCCATCTGATTCTGCTGTTCTCTCTTCCTGAAAGGCAAGCATTGCAAGACCAAATTCAGGTTGAGTAGCCTTGGTGATTCTATGTTAATTTAAAGGCAGGAATGGGGATGACACAAGCAGCTTGATACAAGCATTGTAGGTACAATGTTGAGTTTAAATCTCAAATTAAGACCTTTTGGAAGTTTGTGATTTCATTGAAATCCTCTTCTCAATTTCTCTGCCAACAGCACTCTGGAACAGTTATTAATAATGTCCCCTAATGCTATCACTAGCGTGTACATGCAGAAGGGGCGGGTGAAGCATGTTCTTTTCTATCCCTTCTGTTGTCTGAAGCATTATGTGGTGTTTTCCCCACCTGTGTCCTCTTAGCTGAATCAGGATAGATAATTCCCGTAAAAGATCAGCACATTCAGAGTTTAATACTTTGCAATTAAGACTAAAGTACACTAATCTTATGCACTTCTATTTTTAGACCTAGTCAACAGTGTTTGAATCAAGGGCCATATACCTTCTCTTCACGAACAAATGTTGAATTAAATTGCTTGCAACTTACATAACTTTTTATGCCTTTATGATATAGGCATTAGAGATGCCAGAGAATATCTTTTCATGTCCTCCTTTAAAGGAATTATTTATCTTAGCTTCCAGATTTATTTATTTATTTATTTATTTATTTATTTATTTATTTATTCATTCATTCATTCCAAGAGTTGGATTTTCCCCAGTGTCATTGACCAGCTATTAACAGTCGCTTTAATATGGGTGTGATTTTCAATGCAGTTGTTCTCTGTGGGACAGCAATGACGTTCTATACAATCATAAGAATCATGGTCTGCATAGCATAACAGTAATAAAACATAAGCTAAGCTATTAAGACAAAAGCAGGGCTGGAGAGATTGCACAGTGGTGATAGGCACTTGCTTGCAAAGATTGATAGGCTCGCTTCAAGTTCCAAGTACCCATTTAAAGCAAAATGCACACAGACATACAAATTAATTTAATCATAATTTTACATGATATGGCAGACATCAGAAATAAGTACCCCTAGTCCATGGAAACCGCTTATTTTATGCTCTGCTTTGACCAAGAGTGAACAGTGATGTAAAAATGTGATTGAATACTTATGTAATCGAATGGTGATTGGATGGAGAGAGAGAGAGAACAGAGAGAGAGATAGATAGATAGAGAGAGAGAGAGAGAGAGAGAGAGAGAGAGAGAGAGAGAGAGAGAGAGAGAGAGCCCAGAGGAGCCTGATATTCAGTTTTTCTTCTACTTATGAAGCACTTTTTCTGGGTTAGGACAGGAACCCTTAGGATTGAGGGTCTTCAAGTAGAAGGAACAATAAGAAGGTTTTTTTTTTTAAATTTCTTGATGAATTATAATGGGAAGAGGGAGATCTAGTCCTTGTATTCCCTTTGATTTCATGGATGGCTTAGGGAAGAGGAACTTGTGGGTTTCATGACCCCCTCCCCACCCTGAAAACAGACATTCTGGTTCCTATGACTCGCTTCGCAGGAGAATCAAGGAGGGAGGAGGAAAGGTCTTTCCTCCTATTCCAGAGCTCTTTATTCTCCTTTGTTCAAAATATTTAACATAACTACTTTCCATGTTTTGGGGTATGCTTTTCTCATCATCTCAGAATTAGGCAACATATATTCTGTGTACTACATCTAACTGTGTGGAATTAGACATGCTGTTGGGTTCTAAGGAGCTCTTTCTTATGTTTCTCATTAAAGAAGCAAGAGGACTTTTATCCTAGCAGGAGGGAGCTAGATTTGTTCTTTGAAAAGACATCTCTGAAGACACCGATGATGTATTTTCAATCAGTAAAATTAGCCTTTATCTCTTAGCAAATGAAATGAATATCTTCTATCCACTTATAACACCAAGGATGCAGATCTCTTGTCTCTTGTTTTAATTGATTTGAAAATGTGTTTTCATCTCGATGCATTAGCCATGGTACCTCTTCCCCTTGTGCTTCCTGTTTGAAATGCCAATTAAATGATTTCATCGCTGATTGGCTGGAAGTCTATACAACTTCCTGGCTGCAAGCCATTAACACCTTGGCCAGAAGTGCTGACAGGAAGATGAAGAGATTTACACCCTCTGATTTCTATGTTAACAACAAGGACAAAACAGTATGTGGTCTTGTCAGTGGATAATACAATTTAAAGATATGATTTCTTTTTCCACAGGTGCATTTGCCTCTGAAAATTAGCAGTTCAGCTTGGTGTGAATAATGAGGCATCTTCTTTGATGGGCTTGGATCATACTGAACAACCAGTTTCAGATATATGATATATAAGACTGTTGTGGTCAGCTTTCTAGTTGCTGCGTTGAAAGAACCCGAGCAAAAGCGGCTTGTGGAGGAATGGGTTTATTTGGCTTATGGACTCAAGGGGAGACTCCATCCTGGCAGGGAAAATGATGGCATGACCAGAGGATGGACATCATCTCCGCCACAGCACTGAAAACAGTGGCAGGAAGGTGTGCCAAACACTGGCAAGGGGAAGATGGCTTATAACCCCATAAGCACCCCTAATAACACAGGTCAATTGAGGTTGTAAAATCCAAACAGCCGTCATCTGAGGATCAATTACCCAGAACACATTCATTTGTTTGTGGGGGACACCAGGATCAAACCATGACATAAGAGTAATACCATTTCTTTAAAGTAGAGGACTAAGATCTGCTTATTTATAGAGACAAGTTCTGATTAGGCACTTTAAAATACTAGAATACTAGATAGTGGCTGGAGAGATGGTTCAGGGGTTAAGGCACTTGTGGTTAAAGCACTATAATCCTAACAACCACGGTTCAATTCCCCAGTACCCACATAAACCCAATGCACAGAGTGACATATGGATCTGAAATTCATTTACAGTGGCTAGAGGCCCTGGTGCATTCTCCCCCCCCCATTTCCCTCTCCTTCCTTCATAAAACTAACTTTGAATTTTAGATATGGTAATTGATGCTTATTGGAGGACAGAAAGAGTACAGATTAAAAAATTAAACTTTCAGTAATTTATCAACCAATCAACATTGACCACAAACAGCAGAGTTGCTGGGGTGGGCTGAGGCTAGTGCAAGTAGTTGAAATATCCTCACCTTCAAAAATTGTTTCAATAATTTTGGAGAGATATTGTAGATGCTGGTATCAAAGCCATCAAGTTCCGAACAAGGGTTGATAAGTGATTAAGTCTAAAACTAAGTTCTACATTTCAGAATCAAGAGAAGTTACTTTAAATAATGCAGTCTTTACTTGAAACCTTGTTTGTATAATTGATATGACTACAAACCTTTTTTTTTTTCTGAGAACATTTTCAAAGAAACCCAAATATTTAAGGGCAAAAGTATTACAAATTATAAATTCTATATTTCAATAATGAGTTTTCCATAAATTGTGCTACCACTAAAATATACTGAATTGTAAATAGCGCATCATCAGAACTTGAAATGAATCAACTGAGGCAGATTATTTTAAAGTTTTCTTAACAGATGGCTCTTTGCCTAATGGGCAAAACAACAGTAATTACATCTCTGTGTTAGAAGATTTAAAACAAGGTATGGCTTGATGTCTTTGCTATGCAAGGCACTGTGAATATTCACAGAAAAACAGAGCCATGGGCCTATCATTAAACATCATAGACTACAATTGGATGGATCAGAGGATGCATGAATTATGGTAACCATGTCAAATTAATAATATATTTTTGGTTAGCAAGGGAATACTAATGACAATAATTTCTATGAAATATCAGAGAAATAGAGGGTAATATTTACTGTGAATCAAGGAGGTTGATTTGAATTAAAATAAGTTAGGTATGGGATAAGAAATTGTTTATTGAGTGACAGGTACATACTGGGCACTGGGGAGATAATAAAGCCTAGGCTTATGGGGTGGAAAAGCAGTAGTAATCCATCCTGACATTAGAGGGCAAAGTGAAGCAAAGCAGGCCAGGAAAGGTGATATGAAATCACCAAGCCATGTTCAGGAGCTCCATGCAAACACCTATCAGAGTAGAGCATGGTTACAAATGAGGAATTGTAGGAGGAGAACTGAGGGTGAACCATTTCAACTACTTAAGAAAGAAGTAGTCTGCTATGGTACACATCACTTATAAAATGAGGGAAATAACTCTGATATACTCAGAGTGTCTTGAGATCCTCAAATTGATCTTATGTTGCTATATATACAGGTATTATAGCACTGTTTAAACATACTGGTGAGAAATTACCTTAAAGCTATATCACATACTTCACTAGTAACCACTCACTAAGAGCCCACGACTGATGGATTCTTTTGGTATCTTAATTGATGGTTCTAGACCAAAGACTCAGTTCAATTCATTAACACATTTCCCAAATGGATATACTGAGACTACAGTAAAAATGTCAATTTGTTTCTCAAATACCGCTCATGTAAAAGGATCTGGAAAAATACACAATTTGAATTTAAAAAGGGACAAAATCTTAATCAAAGTAGATTAAAATAAGTTGGCAAAATTTTAAATAAATCAAATGATTTTCAACCATAGTGTTTGGTTTTATATTATATTATATTATATATAATATTGTATATTATTTTTTTTGTTGAAAAGCTAAGATATTAACATAACAGGATTTACTGATCCCTTCAGAATTGGAATCTTATCTTCAAAGCCAGTTAGTTAAACTGAACAACTCTAAATTATTAAGAAAACACATGAGTGAAAAAGTAATTCATTTATAATTACATGCAAAAAAAACAACAACAAAAAATGGTTATTCACACTGATTTAGCTGCTCTGTCTTTGCATTCCTGGGAATTCTATTGCCTCCACTCTTCCCATCAGTCCAAAGCTTGTACTCAGGTTCTTCTTTCATGAGCTCACATGATAAGCATTGTCTGGTAAACTCTGTGATAGGGGAACATCTCATCTGCATCAGTGTTCATGTCTGTTGTGTCTGTTGCATTTGTTTTATTCCATGTTGGTGGATGATTCAAGGCTCTGTTCTCATATCATATTAAACTGTGTAAATACACAATGATAAGACTCTATAATTTTATGAATGGGAGGAACCTTGAGATCTAACCACTCGAAGCTTTCACTTTTTCAGATTAAGAGACTGAAGCCCAATAATTTCCTTCAGCTCTTTCTCCTGTTCAATTTTCAATGCATTTGTTCATGTGTCTTATTTTTTTCTGCCCTCCATACAACCACACTTGTGCACAAAATATAATTAAAATCACAACCTAAATACTTTCTTGGGAAATCTAGCTTCCCTCTCATAAAGCATGCCCAGCCTTCAGTAGATCCTGTCAGTTGTACCTTAAAATATATCTAGATGCTCTCGTTCTTCACTCCCAGGGCTCTCTCACTGGCTGAAGCAATATTTCTTTTCATCCTGGCCCTGTCAAAGTATATTTTTGAAATTTTGGTTTCCATTCTGAATTCACCCTCATGCCTGCAATCTATTTTTCTATACAGGCTTCAAAATGTTATTCAAAAAATGTAGACTGGATTATGTCATTATTGCAGAAAAGGTAGAAATAGAGGACTATCCCTCAATATCTACTAAAATTTCTTTCAGTAGAAATAAAATATAAACTGATAAAGGTGATGCATAGGACCTGAATTACCTACCCTGTCTGCATCTCCACTTCAGTCCTTTGTAATATTCCCCCCACTGGTTTCTTCTCTGTGCTGATCCATGCTTCTTATAAACAATTGTAATACTTCTTTTTAATAAAGTTTTTTATTTACTCTTATCCATCAGGAAAGATAATAACCAGGCTTAGAAGCAGTGTATTGTTTGTTCTATAAAATCTATGTGTACATGGAGACTTGAGACTTAAAGCTGTCTAAAGGAATGATTTACTAAAATACTATACACATCATCTGCCCACTTCTGACCCCTTCCAGAGAAGGGGAGAAATATGAGTCTGACTTCCCAGATGTGTTCTTTCTCCATCATTCTCCTCCCAGTTGGGCTCAAGACAATGAGCTCACAGATAAAATGTTTTCCTATTCTCCATCTTCTTTATAGCTGTCCCCTGCTGAATAGTTGCTAGGGATAAGTACAGAAAAACATGCTTTGGATGAAGTTTTTATTTTAGCTTTTGTGGTGGACTTTGATTCAGGTGAATTTGAGACATATCCCAAACGAGAAAATTAAGAGACAAATATTTATGTTCCTTTGAATGGCTCATTATATTGATTATTATTGTATATACATATTATATGCAATGGTTTTATATATATGCATATATATAATAATGGTTGCATATATATTATTATTATTGTATATATATATACAATGGTTGACTGGGAGACACAACTAAAGATGTAGTGATGTTTTTACTTTCTTAAAGTCTCAGTAGGGAAAGTTAAAAATCACAGAAGATTAACGGGTAAACAGAAATATTTTTGTTTTCAGTGTCATTGTAACCAGGTAGGACCTGAAAACACATTTTCTTGCTGCTGAAGTTTTCTCCTGGAAGACATTTACTAATCAAAATGTAAATTTTATAGTTTTATTATGTCTTTAGTTTAAATTATTATGTCCACTGGGATTTCTTGCTTCCCATTTTATAGAACGGATTTTGTGAGGAAGAAAAAAAAATACTAAAATCACGAAAGGAAAAGAGGCTCTTTTTGATATATTTGATCCGAGTCAAATTAATTATAAAATTAACTGCAATGAATTATATTCTGAAATAAATGTTTTGAGCTGGCACTGATCGCTCTACTACCTTCCTGTATGCTTTGACAGGAAAACAAATGTGGAGAGGCAGGTAGTCTCACACATCAACTTAGATTAAAAATGTTGCCAGGAAGACTTAGTAGAGACGTTCATAAAATGCAAACTCTGAATGCTATATCACTGTATATCGTGTCTAGCAGAGTCTCAATTGTCTTTTGATAATAAGCTCAGTTAAATCTTAAAACAATTACAATTTAGTAGATTCATGTTCCAGTGTCTTAGAAAGTAATAGTTCAATTTCTTGCCGTTTTTCTGCTTTAAGGCTGCCCTGTTGTTGTAGTTTTGTAATTTTTCCTTCAGAAAGCATGCTGAATGTGATTTCTCCATATTTATGCCAGAATTACATTCAAACTTCTGATTGACCATTTCTTGAGTTAAAAACTGCAATAATAAGCAGTGATATAAATTTTCATGTAAAACAATGCAACATGTTAGTTACTAATTATTTTAATTTTTGTTAATGAAGAATTTAGTCTGTATTTAGTGAGTACCATTGTGCACTTAAGAATAATATTAAAATAGAGAACTTCTATTAACACACACGCACACATTAAAATACAGGAACTATACAAAGCTCTGTTATGTGATAGACAGAAACATATTTGCACATTTGATGATCCCTCTCAGCTTCCCAACACTTATGGAATTATTGACTATTTCCAAGATTTTGTGAGATCATTGGATCCATAGCTTTTGCACATGTTGTTTCTCTGTCTACAACATCCTGTTATATCTTAGGCAAAACATAAACTCCTAATCATGATGCAAGACTTTACTCAAATTCCATAATTTTGGAAGCTGTTTTTGAACTACTGCCCCCTCAACAAGCATCTGTTTGAGGAAAGTGTGGTAGTTTGAATAATGTCCACCAATAGATTCAAAAGTTTGTTAATTGTAAATTGTCTCCAGCCAGTTCTGCTAGTTTGGAGTGTGCTTGCTTCTGGAGGTGCTGTTCTGTCTTTGCTTACTTCTATGAAAGGGAGCCAGCCTTTTTCCTTAACTCCCCCTGGATATGATAGTTTTAATAAATACCTTCCTCCCCAAAATTGTACCTGGTTTGGAGATTCATCCCAGGGACAGTGGCTGACTACGACAGAAAGAAACTATTGCCATTTATTATAGTACTCCTCCAAAAATTAGGAATGCACACACACACAGAGAGAGAGAGAGAGAGAGAGAGAGAGAGAGAGAGAGAGAGAGAGAGAGAGAGAGAGAGATACATATAGGTAGAGAGATAGACTACCGCTTATCCAAAAATGCTTGTGACCAGAAGCTTATAGATTTTTATTTTTTTCAGAATTTTCGAATATTCACATATCTATAATGAGATATATCAGCAATGGGACCTAAATGTAAACAAAAAAATAAATTATATTTTACATAATACAAAATACTTCATACAAATATCTATAAGATATATTTAGAAATGTTTTAATAATAATAATTTCAAATATGGCATCATGTAGATGTTCTATAGCTTTTGGACTCTGGATCACTTCAGATTTGGAGATTGTTCAACCTGTGTCTATTTGTTTATTAGGGGAAGGAAGTTATTTTAAAGCAGTGTCTCACTTGGTTTTATAGGTTAAGAAGTTGCAAAATATGGGACTAGTTTGCTAGAGATGCAGGAAACTTGAGTCTATCATTTGGTCTTAAATCTAAAACCTGGTGGTGCTGGAGAGCTCATGATGTTTGTATAGGTCCACTTCCAAGTCCAAAGGCAGGAAAGAAGCAATGGCCCAGCTAGAATATTTTTAGGCTCAAAGAAATGATTGGTTCCTCTGCCCATTCATTCTTTTCAGGCCACAAATCCACTGGCAATAGGGGCATTCTGCCTACTTTATTTTATAGAAATACTCTAGTAACACACAAAATACAGTTTGGCCAAACATCTGGAAACCCCATGGCTCAACATAACTTATAAAAATAGTCAGCACACTGAGTGAATGAGTGAACAAATGAATGAATGATTTTGAAATTCCTGTGAGCTACTTTGTTTGGTACTGCCACAGGAGCGTGGCAGGCTAGCCCATGTAAAGTAGAGAAGGGACAAGGACATTGATGATAGATATATCATTATCCCAACTTTAAGGGTTTGTGCTTCTGTTGTTTGGATGGCTTGGTGATGCCTTCCATCATGTGCACTTTTAATTCCCAGCAAACATCAGTGCATTTATAACCAACTTCCCAGCATGTCACAAACACATACATAATAAGATTTAAGCTTGAAGCCAAACTTTTACCTTAGTTTGATAAAAAAATAATCACAACTATTAATTAGAAATTCACCTTAGCTTTTTTTTTAATATGATGTTTGTCTACAAAGTACAGAATGAAAGTAGCATCATTGCTAAACCCACTTGAGGGAAGCATCTGATCATGAGGTCAATATGCTCATGCAGAGAAGGTTGCAATATGTGCAAGACACGGTTCAATTAGCAGAGTGTTGTAATCATTTGGAAAGTTTCTATTGATGCTTTTTATGATAAGTTTGAAGAAAAGTGAGATAAGTAAATTCCCCTCCCTCATGGAGTGGTACATGCCTGTCTGTCATCCTAGCACTTGGGAGATTATGTCAGGAAAATCACAAGTTCAAAACCAGCATGGGCTACATACAGAAACCCTGCCTCCAAACCAACATAAAATGTATATTCACACAATTGTCTTTGGCTGTATAATATTATGACCAGTGGCTAAACCACTATTTGTTTAAGCAACTGGATCATATTTTTTGACCCACATTCTACTTTTTATTATTTCAAATAATTTTTGTTTAAGTAATTTCATATATCTAATTTTTTTCTTTATATATTTATAGATATATTCTTAACAGTGAAAATATTGGGTTAAACTGTTGTGTTTTATACAAGGCAAAATAAATCTTTAAAAAATACATCTCATTTCAGATATTTTGTTGGTCTAATTACCCTTACAGCAGGTTTGTAGTATTGATAAAGTACTATATCATTTTGGTTATATTTTTCATTTTTAATAAAAATGAAATTTTTTTTGTTTTGTTTTGTTTTGGTTTTGTATTTTGTTTTTCAAGTTAGGGTCTTGCTCTAGTCCAGGCTGACCTGGAATTCAGGTCAGTCTCAGCATGGCCTTGAAATCACAGCAATCCTCCTACCTTTGCCTCCCGAGTGCTGGGATTAAAGGTGTACATCGCCATACTGGTCACAAAATGAAATTCTTTACATTAGAAATTGATACAAGAATTCCTGTAGATAATGCTCAAGTGAAACCAACAAATGGCTCTAACTAATTGGCATAAGAAATGACTTTCACTTGGCTTCATGTAGATGTCCAGATTAATGACCTGCTTGTGTCATCAAAGATATGACCATGGAGCCAAGACGAAAGCCACTTGCCATAGTGCAGGACCATTGCTTAATTCTCCTAGTGAGAAGGATTATATTCCAACTTTCACATAGAATAATGGCATTGATGTTTTCTATAACTCAACTATATTTTATGAAAGATCTATATTCAGAAAGACAATACTGTATTAGTTTGAGGAAAAGGTAGTAGGACTCTTTACTATTTAGACTTGTGCTGGGAATAGATATTATAAACTAACTAAAAAAAACGAAAGGGGTGTTATTAAATTTCTACTAAAATGATGCTTTCCCAATCTTCCATGCTCTGAGGTTAATGACAGACATGGAAGGACCATGGAGAGCTCATGCTGCCAGGTCATGGATCCTGAAGTCTGTAGGAGCAAGAACATGAGCGCTGGGGTTGTCGTCCATGCCTGAGGGCCGTGACCTGGGCAGAGGTGGTGGGCTCTGAAGTCCATCACTGGCTGATCCTGTGCCATTTCTTTACAAATCTCAATCCTTTAGAAGAGGCTCACTTTCCTAATTCTTACAATGGTGCCATGATCTGGGAGTGTGTGTGTATGGGTGGGGGGTGTTATTATTAGGATGGTTTGAAAGAATCTGGAATGACTCTATGGATTTGAAGGGAAATTGAGAATGCACTTAGCAGAACCACAATGGGAGATCAGGATGTGACAGTCAGGTGTGTATAGGGACCGCTCCTCCCCTTCCAGCCCCTCCCCTTGAATGGGAGGTGTCTAGTTAGAGCTACAACCTAGGTGCTAAAACTGATTGGTCAGATATGAACCAATCAGCTGTCCCTCTAACTCACCTGGGGAGGACTCAAAACTAGCTTTCCTAGAGGAAGTAGGCCCTCTTCTTCCCACACATGGCAATGGAGTAGGACGATTGCTGACCCAGGCCTCAGTGAGGTAAGGCCTGTAACCCTACCCCAGTGGGTAGGGGGGCAGGCTCCAGACCTTTTCTCTCAAGAACCTCTCTTTTTAATAAAGGGAGCTTTCTGTTATCTTTTCTTGGGCTGTTTATCTAACTAAATAATAAAAGCTCTGTGAACTCTGACACGTGTTTTCCCCACACTGGTGGCAGGAAAACTATGACTTCCCACATCCACTTTCCCCATACAACTCCCCTTTTCCTGATCTACTAAATTAGAATAAATGTGTAATTAAAATTTAATTCTGTCCCTGTGTACAATTCTTTGGCATTAGAGGACAAGAACTCGGAGTAGGAGGAGGGGGAAGGGAGGATTCCAAAACTCTTACTATTAATTAGCAGCAACCCGTATCAAGGAGAGAACAGCCCCATACTGGCTCTTGGTCATTGGGAATGTAGGTTTTCCAAAATCATCACATGCTTCTTGATCACATGTCTAATCAGTTGCTTCAAAGAATCTGAGTCCATACTAGCTACTCAGGGCATGTTCTAATGAACAGGTGATTCCAGAAAGAGATTTGGCACTGAAGCTTGACTGTTTTTGGTCTTAGAATCGAGCTTATCATGTGTTGCTAAAAAACTTACAGAGATAGAGATACTGATGGTGGGCATATATTTAGCTTCTGCTCTTCATTTCTCCTTCACATTTCTTCTGTTACATTTTCATTTGGTTCCACTAACTGGCCAACCTTGATTATTTCTTAGAAGATTACAGGTTGGGTTAATACTGGGCATCAACCAAACACACTTTGTAGACTTGCATTGTAACTGCCCACGTTCCAGCATCTCCTTTTAAGCCAACCACCTGGGGGTCTAAGTTTTCATCAAACAGGGACAGGTAGAAGAAGGACCAACTAGAGAGATGTCAACCTGCTGAGTGGTATAGGTTAAGGGATTTGGAGGGAGGAAAGAGTCCCTAACAAATTCCAGGAAGATCCTCTACTGGTCTTGGCCTGCATTTTGAGAAAGGACTACACAAATAGAGAATTTCTCTTTGGTTTCTGGCTCTTCTCTGCCTTTCAGCTAATTTGACAATTAAACAAGGCCAAACAAGATCTGGCACTGTGGGGACAGAACCTTCAGGCTTTAAATTGGAGCAAGCACAGCGTTTACAGCAGATCTCCTCTGGAGGGAACTGAACACTACTGCTACTGCTGAATATTTAAAACCCGGCATGTTTCCAACCCCAAGGTCTGTCCCTCAATTGATAAGTCTCTTTTTATTAAATGAACTTTAATTACTTAATAATTAGACCTTGCATAGACGAAGATGTGGATTCTGATAGTCTGCCAGAGAGGCTAGAGGGCAAATAGGAAGAATATGGCATTTTGAGATTAGAATTTAAAGGAAAGAATAGGCCCACTCTGTGTGTGTGTGTGGGTGGAGGAGAGGCCTCCCTTGAGGCAGCCAGTCCTGACATAAACCAGGGCTGTGAAATGCTTTATTTTCACTTTGGCTTTCAAATCCAAAGTAGTTTAGAATTGAATGAAGGAGGGTGTCTGCCTATGCTATTCCAACTTTCTGAATGTCTGGCTCAGATGGGAAGATTTCTCTGGATGTAAGTGGTGCCTCTAAGTACAAGTGGAAGGCTAGGGAGGGCCTATTGTTCTCCTGATTTTAATTCTGAGAGTCTAACGCTTCTGATGTCCCCACAGATTTAGCAGACTTCCGCTCATTGCCATGGTGATTTTTTTTTTTAGGATTTTTTTCTCTAGCCTCACAAAGTCAAATGAAAAATATTTTCTGCTTTTGCTATTAACATTTCAACTGTCCTGGTGACTACATTTTAGTTGTGCCTAGCATCTGAGGAAATAGTACTAGCTTAGAGGAGATTGATAGATTTAGTCCTTGCCAAGGCTATCCCAGCTGGGATGGGGCTAGCCCAGAGACCTCTGATAACTTATTTCCCAGGGACAATACTTTGAAAGGATGATGAAAAAAAATCTTGGCTTAGACACACATTTTGTAGCTGCATTAGGCATAGCTTCTTTCTGTCCCATTTATGCAAGCTATTTTCAAATGAAAGGATTTATATTTCATATATGAATATCATATATATGGGTAAACTTAAATATGTATATTCCCCTCAATTATTTGCCACTTCCTTATTTTAATATTTATATTTATTTTATTTGAAAGAGAGATAGGCACATGGATGGACATACACATACAGAGAGAGAGAAAAAAAATATTAGTGTGCTAGGTCCTCTCTGATTCGTTTAATCCTTCTTAGACTTCCTGAAGTTCAAATTATCTAAACTATTAACAATAATATATCCCACAAATGTTACTTGATGACCAACTGTGCTCTTCCCAGTACAGAATAAACTAGAACTGAGATCTCTGTGGAACTTGGAGGTTAGCCTGGAAGATGACTTTCATGTAAACCCCATAGTGAAAGCTGATTAAAGCAAGGGGTGTAAAGGAGACATGTAGAGACAAATGATTATACCAGGGCTTGGGGTAGAAGTAAGGATTCTACTATCACATTCACGTTCATACCTCCCAGATACTCAAGTGCTTTTACTGAAGAGCTAAAAAGAATAAACTCTTCAGGCTTCCTATGTACATAATAAATGTTCTAGCACAGAATTGGGGTTCTGGATATTTAACAGGCTTTGGGCAGCATTTAACAGCACATGAAAATGGGCCCTTAGTAAATCTTTATAGTACTAAAGTACTGTAATAACAGAAGGACTCTTTATAGAAATCAGAAAACACCAGGCTGACTCACTTCTCCATGACAGTTTAATAAAGAATGTACATTTCCTGTTAACATCACTGACTGCTTACTATGCAACAATAATTACGGTTGTTGACATTAATAGCATTTCTGATGCTAACATGCAGACTCTTAAAAGGAATTAGGAGCGTCGGTGTTTATCATTTCTAAGACAAAGGGAGTCAAAGGAACTTCCATATGTGTCTTTCTCATATATAAAATAAGATTTTCTTATGTCTTATAGCTTTTAATTCAAAGGTACTGACCTTTGTTAACCACAGAGGATCAGTTTGTATTTACACATGGGGTTGACTGTTTTAGGACATGCCACAATTTCAGGTGTTCCTCCACAGAAGCTGCTACAGCCTGCTGAACCCTGCTTGCTGGGTGTGACACTACCTTCATGACATTTTGTTCTTGGAGATAACATTTCCTCAAGGCTAAAGATAGAAGCCCTCCAGAAGCATCCAAAACAGATTCTGTGCTATTTTTAATAGTGCAGTGCTACAGGCTGAAGTTTGCCTATAAGAATTCAACTGAGCACAGAATATGCATTTGTCCCTCAGTGTCTTCAGAGAATTGGTTCCAGGACCCTGTTGGTAATGAGAATCTGTAGATATCGAAATCCTTTACATAAAATCTTAGAGTGTTTGCACAGAACTCATCCTCCTATCCTATATATTTTAATTAATCTCTAGATGATGGATAATATCAAAACAGTGCAAATACTGTGTGAAGAGTTATATTCCTGAACAGTCATGACAAGGAATACCTATGTGTATGTGGTATAGATGCATTTCTTTGCTGGTACTGGGAGGTTCCAGGCATTCTCACATAAGTTGCTCAACATAGGTTGAGCAAGTAAAGTATTTTGAAAACTAAATGAAATCTAATTTTAAATCATTATGAGTGCACCCATTTCAAAGTTTTGCTTTTGTACCAATTTCCTATTACAACAGATATAAGAAAGCTTAAATTGATAAAATGAGTGGCAATTCACTTGCCTCACTTGTGCAAAGCTCTAAGTTAGTAATGAATGCTGTTGTGAGAATTAAATAAGACTGTTTCTAAAGATGCTTACAGTAGGGCAAATATCAAAATTGAGACCTTGGCTAAAGCTTCCCAACTCTTACAGAGGTGAAGCAGGAAGAAGACTCAGGTATGTTCATATCTTGGTGTGTTATTCACCACCCAAAGCTCCCAGGCTCCCACCATGTGCTGGAAAATGATAAGTGCAAAACTC
This sequence comes from Zapus hudsonius, assembly GCA_004024765.1. NCBI lineage: Eukaryota > Metazoa > Chordata > Mammalia > Rodentia > Dipodidae > Zapus > Zapus hudsonius. The sequence goes on along the minus strand of PVHP010001855.1, from coordinate 7,222 downwards.
AAACCCAATTTTCAAAATGTGGATGCTTGCAAAACATTCACAATTGCATAGAAACTCAGTAAATATTTATGTTTTTTTTATTTTCAGTAAATATTTGATACACCTTGTGGAAATAAAATACCTAAATCATAATGGAAACTTACACTTTTCAGGCTTTTATTTATAGGCTCAGCTCTGACATAGTATCTGTAAATTTCGAGTGATATAAAATAGAAAAGGCAGAGAGATATTTGAGTAAGGATAGGAAAAGGGTTGTTTTTTAAATAGCTTCAGTGTGGCTACAGTTTTGAGAGGCAGATTCAGGGATGCAGGGAAAGAGGATATTTCTTTGAGGAAGAAGTCCAAGAAGAAACTATACTGAGGGTCTGGAAAAGTTGAGTAGAGCTGAGAAAACTGCTTTGGAGAAGCCATGGAAATGGTTAGAAAGTATATTGTGTTAGATTCCTGAGTATGTAATAACCCCCAAACCCTTTTCTGAGCATTTGGAGAATATGAATATGTCAGGAAAAATGGGCACATCAGAGTTTTGTCAATGAGACAGAATCTAAGGTGATATAAGATCAGATATGTTTGGCTATGTTTTGAATGTTTTGAGTGAGCAAACAGTAGAGGTAGGGAACTGAACAGTTGCAATCAATGGTCCTCATGTGACGTGAGGAGTCTGAACTGGTTCTTGTTGGTCAGTTAACTTTTCTTCATGAGTATCTAGTTAACTTTCTTACCTGTGTGAATCATAAAAATCATAAAGGATGTTCACATTACATTAGAACATTCAATGTCTTCCATTGTATTCCATTCAGAATTCACAATTCTTATAAATTTAATATTCATGCCCTCACTCATGCCTTGAAAATACAACCTTGTTAACACATAATTCCTTTTATGAACATTAGATTTAATATAAAATTTAGCCCAGTATTGGGAGCAATAACTCAATCCACACAAAGTCTTGTAAACTTAGACATGTTTTTTTTCTTCTTGTTAAGAGTTCTTTTTGTTTGTTTGTTAGTTTGGAGCCCCAAACAAAAAGATTACAGATTGTTTTTATAAAGTTATACCCTGGCAAATATTAATTACTCAAAATTTCCAAACATTACATACTTAACTTGTATTTAAAACACATTGCTATCCCCCCTGCCAAAGTACCAGGGATTGAACCCAGGGCATTGAACAATCTGTTATGCAGTTCTGACGACTTTTTCTTAAGATTTGAAATTTCATGAGTGTAGATGCTGAATATGCATATGTTGAATGACTTTTCCTGGTGAGGTGTGAAATGTCTCTTCACCACAGATAAGGGATAGATAGGAGGCCAAAGAAATAATACCATCAACGGTCTAGCTGATTTACGGATTTATGTGGGGTTACTTATAGAAGCAGTAGTAAGTCTTGAAAGGCTGCATCACTGGAAAAACCATTACAGCAAGGGTGACGACACTTGAAAACTACATTGATTGCCACCTAGAAGGCATCTCCACTGGGTCTTTCCTTTTCCAGAAAATGTTTGCAATTTATATAACCTCGGAAAGGAGCATAGTGACTTTCAGAGCTCCTGGAGACTTTTACTTTTCTGTTAGCTTCCTGAGCCTCTCTCCACCCTCCAGGAGAAATTGTTTCAATTTGGAGGACATATGCTGAGGAGATTTCCCAGTGGTTAAAGGTGCTTACTTTCAATCTGGAGGACAAAACTATGCAACAACATGCAGCAATAAAGCCAGTCCCCCTGTCTAGTTAAATCACTATGAAATGCCATGCCTTGTATATGATTCTTCCAGCCAGATGAGGATCACATGGTTCACCAGTTGATAAATATCCAATTTAATTGGTTGTTTATAGTCTATGCTATAGATCAACTTACAGTCCATTTGTGGATGCTATCATCAGTTGAAATAAAGATGGTTTGGGTTTATCAAAACATGTTTATCTTATGAAGAACACTGCATCTACATATAAAAATATCCCAGTGTTTTATCAATTTATCAAAATATACAATTCTATTCTACACTTTTGTGAAATATAACACAACACAACACACACACACACACACAGGAAATTTGTTCCTAACTATTAATTTAACTGCAATAAAAATCAGAGATTACCATGGAGAAGAAAATGTTACTCAGACATATTTGTTTTTGAAATTAGATGGCTGCTATAAATATTAGAATGTCTTCTTCTATTCATTATAGCATTAAGCTGTAAATTATATTCACCTATCCTTTGTTTAATTATATGTCCTAAATCCAAACTGAAGTTAATCAATAGTAGATTAATGCCTTTCTTCCTTTTTTTCTCTTGAATAGATTCAAACTACACAAAGAACTTAGAGCTTGAATTTTGAGTCATGAGCTAGGGTACAAGTGAACTGATTTCTTTCACTTTTCCACTCCGTATAGATCGAACTCAGATATAAATCAATTCTTCTGATAAGAAAATTGGAATTTTGTAAGGGTCTAGTGCCCTCTGTAGTTACTTCAATACTGTTGATCACGATAGCTCCATAGATCCAAATTTCATTGCTGTAATTTATGAATCAGATGAAGTTCTATAGACACACAAAGACTGCGAATAGCAAAGCCAATTCTAAGGAGAAAGAACATAGCTGGAGCTACATAATACCTAACTGCAACTTATACTACAGAGTGATAATGATAAACCCAGCATGAAACTGGGTGGAATAGAATAGAGGACCCAGAAATCAACATACCTAACTTTGGCCACCTATTTTTGACATGAGTCAAAAACATTAAGTGGATAAAAGAGCTCCTATTAAGTAAACAGTGCTGCCAAGAACCTGATATGCATCTACAGAAGAATTAAAATTGATCTATAGTGTCACCCCTGCATAAATGTTTATTTTAATCAGATCAAAGAAGTTAATCTGAAATATAAAATGTTGAAATTTCTAGAGAAAAACATAGAGATTATAAATTAAGATATAGGCATAGCCAAGAACTTTCTGAAGAGAAGTCCAATAGCACTGGAAATAACCCAAGAAGGAACCAATAAGACGACATGGAATTTCAAAGTTTCAATACAGAAAAAAAAATTGATAATAACAAAAAATCCAGAAAGAGGATATACAGCTTACAGAATGGGAGAAAAATTTTTGCCAGCTATATTTTAGGCAGGGTGCTAATATCTAGGATTTATAAAGTACTGCAAAATCTAAATACCAAAATAAATATATACATAAATAACCAATACATAGAAACCAATCACCAAATGGGCTAATTGAAAAATGAACAGATGATTACCAAAAGAAGAAACACAAATGGCCAGTAAGTATATTTTAAAGTGTTCAACATTCCTTGCCATCAGAAAAAAAGAAATTAAAGCAAGCTTGAGATGCCATCTTGCCAAGGAAAACTGACAACATATGCTGGCTGGCAAGGGTGGGGTGAAAGAGAACCCCTAAATTCACTGCTTGGGGGAGTGCAACCTAGGACAGCCATCATGGAAATCAGTGTGGAGGTGGATATACCACTCCTGAGCATAAATCTCAAGGATTCCACACCTTACCACAGAGAAACCTGCTCATCCGTGTTCATTGCTGCTTATTCACACGAGCTAGGACATGGAAGCAGCCAAGACACCCATCAGTAAGTGAATGAACATTAAAGTGTGGTACATATACACAACAGAATTTCATTTAGGCAGTATTATGAAAGACAAAACTATGAACTTTATAAGAAAAAATAGATGGATTTGGAATGAATTCTATAAAGCAGGTTGACTGAAATTAAGAAAAGCCCCAAACCTCATTTTATTTCACATATGCAAGTCCTATCTTGCAATGTCTCTATAAAATCTATTTGCCAATCATATATCTATATAATCTGTAAATCTCTCTCTCTGTATATAGGAGGGCAAAAATAGGTAAAACTTGAAAAAAGGGAGAATGGTGACTAAAAGCATGGAATAAGGGATGACAAGGAAGCCTTCTGGGGGGTTGCATGAAAGTTACATGTAATGTACGTGTACATTGAAGGGTGAAATGGTAAAAGTGAAGAGAGAGAATAGAACATTGTGGGGGATGAAATCAAATAAAACAAATTATACTTGAAAGTGGCATAATGATACCTATAACTGTATGCTACCCAAAATTTAAGATCAAAAATGAATTACATTTTATTATCTGTATTTGTGGAATAAATTTCAATTGATAAAATAATGTTTTACCTCAATATAAAGTTTTCTGCATGCTTTGCATTAATCTTTTTTGTAAGGAATATTGCATAATATTGATCCTCCATGATTGCCAATATGTTTATGGGATATGTAACAGGGCATAACGATAGTAGTTTCAGCAGCTTGAATCCATTCAACATTATAGTGACAATATTTTATTCATGGCAGGGCTGACCTGGAACTTAAGCTGTAGTCCCAGGCTGGCCTCAAACTCTCAGTGCTCTTCTTTCCTCTGCCTCCCGAGTGCTGGGATTAAAGGCATGTGCCACCATGTCTGGCACAAATTTTATTTTCAGGGATTCATTTTTTCTTTTTCCAAGATTCTAATGTTTGAAAGAGACATGCTTTCTACCTGTACCTAGAGCATGTGACTTTATGATAATATTTATTATTGCCTCTCATATTGTAGTGGGCTGAGCTGAGGATTAAAATTTAGAAAATGTCCAGCAAAAATTCCAATACACCCCAAAATTTAATGAGTAGCTGAATTCTTGTCTACAAAGTTAAAGAATTAAAATCATAGACAACAAGATATTAAGGTATAGTGGGAGACTTGATTAAGGGAATCTGGGGAGTTACAGAGTTCTCCAGCCACCAGTGTGGGGATAATATGTGGTGAAAATTTTAATAAAATCTTTGATGCTCAGCCAAACAAGCAGAAGAAAAAATCAGAGGGTTCCCATCACGAGAGGAAAAGGTTTATGTGGGAAAGAATCCTGAGCCTTACCTGGAAAAGAAAGTCCTCCTTCTAGGATGCCATGTGGAAAAAGAAGACTGGCCTTTGTTCTAGGGAAGTTTTTTAAAAGTTCCCCCAGGTAAGTCAGAGAGACAGCTGATTGGTCTATTCCTGACCAATTAGCCTTTGTATCTAGGCTTGGGCTCTGGCTAAAGACACCTCCCACTCAAGGGAAAGGGGTCTATGGAACTTGCCTAAACTGTCACAATATTAAATTATGTATGACTCAAGTCACTTCCTTTTGTCCTGTATCCAGCTTAATTTTTGTCAGCTTATATAGCAAAGTAGTTTTGAGAGTTTTATTAGACCCAAAATCAATCTAGCAGTAGTTAAAATGAAGTAAAATAGAATTTGCTATTGACTGAATGTTGATGGAAAAAAAAAATCAAAACTTTTTGAAAAAAATTTAATCTTTAACTTAGATGTTTTGATTTAAGTAAAATACAGCTATACATACCCATCTTTGCAACATCAAATATGATTACTAAACCTTGGTATGAATGAGTGATGAAATGTACATGGTAGCTATATCACATAAAATTATACAGTGAAATGTATATACAATTAAAATCATCCAAGGAAACTATAAGAAAAATTGAATATATCAGGGTGTAACTATGATGAATAGAAATGGAAACCAAAGTTTAAAATTATTAGGTTCACTTAAAGCTAGAACATAAATTTCCAACGTTTTATCAACAATGATAATTCACTATTTTCATGACCTTAAGTTTAGGATCAAATATATCCTCTTTCTCATAAAATGTTTCAAGCAGTCAAGATGAAAATATCTTCTGCCCTTTTACACACCATAATGCCAGAGGCATTACTGCCACATTTATATGCTGTAATGATACACCCCCATCCACCCTTTTATTTTCCTAATTGCCACTAATCGACCATTTTCACATACACCTATAAGTGTTCCATACAAGCCCAAACTAAGTTCTTCTAACTTCCACTTTAGAATGTTTTTTTCTATACTAAAAGCACACCTGGGAAATATTAAAATCCTTTATCTTAAGAAGCGATCACAAAGACAACAGTTCAAATAGGTGTAAGTATATATCATTTATCAGTCTTGAAATTGTAGTAGGCCATGCTCTGCAACCACTTCTTCGTAAATCCCCTTGATTTCCCAGGACTTGGGACAATATTGGACAAGTCAGAAGAGTACCAGGACTCAGAAGAGTGAGGTCTGCCACATGATAATGGCATGAACTGGATTGCAGAGGTGAACTTCTCTGTTACAATTCCATCACCTGTTACAAATAAAATTATCTTACCTGCTCTGTTAATTTCACCTGGCTGTTTTATTAACCAGTAATTATGCAAAACTTCCAGATATAAATGGCAACTCTTTGTCATTGTTTTAGCGCGTATCCTAGGTGGAGCATCTGACAGGTCATGTGGAAAGTGTGAAGAGTGAAGGCTGTTCCAAAAGAAATACCTTGTAAAAATATAACATTTCACCAAGATTATAAAGTGTAAATGTCTTGATTGGTAATTATTGTGCCCTATCTGAATGACCCTTCCTTGCTTGTTCTCCCCTAGGACCTCTGAGATTCCTCTCCCAGACAGAATCTATCACAGCCTTCATGGGAGATACAGTGCTCCTCAAGTGTGAAGTCATTGGGGAGCCCATGCCAACCATACACTGGCAGAAAAATCAGCAAGACCTCACTCCAAACCCAGGAGACTCTCGTGTGGTGGTGTTGCCCTCTGGCGCATTGCAGATCAGCCGACTTCAGCCAGGGGACATTGGCATCTATCGATGCTCAGCCAGGAATCCAGCCAGCTCCAGAACAGGAAATGAAGCAGAAGTCAGAATTTTATCAGGTATTTTGATACTCATTATATCTCCACAACAATGTTAACTAGAAGAGATCAGACAACAGTTTTCCTCTAGACTATATTTTGTAGTGTTTTGCATATTCTATATTTCTCACTGGGATTTGTTTTAGATAATTTCTCCTTTTTTGTGCTAACACAGTAGATGCAGGTAGGACACTAGGTAGTCTTGCATTTTTCTATGTCTTATTAACATTTTTACACAAACAGCATTGGCTTTACTCATTTGTTCTCTTATTCATATACTCATTTCATTAATAGTCTATGCTTTATAAAAAGTCTCTTGCCATGCATTTCTGGGTCTAATCTTTTTGTTTTTCCTTATAACAACAGTCTAAATGATCGTCGTTATCCTCACTTACAAAAATTAAATGAGGATTAGTGAGGTTAAGAAACAACCGTAAATTAATATTGAGCAAGCATTTGCTCATCCATATGCATATT